>JAQFVV010012465.1:5506880-5644380 GCA_028023455.1 Epiperipatus broadwayi
TATTATATAACTACAATGTGTTCAGATTATTAAAATGAATGTTTAAAAATACTTTTCTAATGAATGTGCTATTTATGTCAGTCTGTGTAAATAGTTTTACTGTAAATTGGATATTGGATGCCATAATTATCAGTTTCTACTATATATAAATATATAGTGGGGTCACAAATTATATTTTGTTCCAGCCCCCCCCCCTCCACATGTACAAGCATATGTAACATTTGATTAGAATCAAATATATATTGTTCATTACTGCAAGCTGTACAATATTTTTCAACATGCACACACAAATATATATATATATGAAATGTTTTATATGCATGTTATTCATATATAAATTAAGTTTATAATATAAACAAAATTTTAAAATAATGATAATAAATTATTAATAATAAGTTGAGGGGATGCATTTACATATACTTTACTAAATATTTGTTTACTCATTCATTCTCTGAAATGATAAGAATAAGAAAAAAACTAATTGAATCTTAATTATATTCTTTAAATAAAGTACATAATAATATGTCTGATTTTTGTCACTATTAAATATCCTGGGGTAATATATATTTTGCAACAACTTTTTCTCTTATAGAAATATGATAGTCATCTTGTTTTCAAGAAATTAGGATATTTCTAATTGTTTTGATTTTTTTAAATCAGTATCATCTTTCAGTAAGTTCCAAAATTTTGTAAAACCTTTAGTATTAAGCTTAGAAAATAGTTTATTATGCAATACACCTGGGTCTCATTTTATGCAGATTATTTTAATGCAATTTTGAAGTTATGTGATTCATGTTTTTTCTTAATATTTTTCATATTTCCCTATATTTATTAGATACCAAGAAATTTAAATTATTAATAACTTATTTTGACTTGAAATACTTTTTTCTTTTTCAAAAATATAACATTATATTAGCAGCTAACGTGAAAATTGCCTGAAGCTGTATTTAGAATAAATAACCTACTTATACTAATGAGTAAATAATAATAATGGATTTATACTTACATATAAAAATATCGCAATAAATATTCAAAAATTTTAAACTTTTAAAACATATTTTGTTAGGTATAACAGAAATAAATAATGTAGATTTTTAAAATAAACAACAAAGATTTTATTGATTTTATAAACTGAAAATAATTTTTCTAATGATAATGTATAATCTTTGTTTTGATTGCGATCTTATTTTTTTAATATAGAAACAAAATGTGAACATTTAAAATTTATTTCAATAGTAAAAATCAGTTGTCAACAGAAAACCATTAACACAGCACAAGACTGAAATTGGCACTAGTGGTATAAATGGAATGGAGCAGAATATGGGAAAACTTAGAGTGGGGAATGGAAAATAAAGTAGCTAACAAGTTTCTCTGGGTATAATTGCTGAGAGATTCTTGACTTCGTTTAAGAAGAAGCTACATCACATCGATGAATCTGATTTCTTACCAGTTTACAAATGAACAGCATATCGTCAAAAAATACGTGTGAAAAAATGTCAAATTAAATACTGTAGTTAATAAAAAAAAAGTAAAAAAGTTTGTCTTGTACCAATTTTTTTCAAATATTTGATATTTTTTATTAGTCATACTTTATTTCTTTATTTTTTTAATGCGAATTTTAAAGTAATTTTTCCTTGTTGCTTGCTTTTATGCGAATTGTGAAAATTACAGACCCTATCCCCCACTTTTCAAAGTAAGTTAAGTCTATTTTTGTGCAATTTTTTTTAATGTGGGTTTTCTGTGGAACCTATGAGACCCAGGTGTATACTGCTTATCAAATTTGGAAAGGATAAGGCATGTGCTTTCAATACAATCCAAAGAAATATTATTAATATGTATGATTATGCACAGCATTTGAAGATGTATTGTAAAATATATTTTCAAATTTTAACTTTCTTTTTGTTTCTTGTCAGAGATGGAAAAATTAATACTCATTTATTGTAAATTTAATTTACAATATATAATGTGTCTTTTTTGTTTGTTTATTTATAGTTTTGTTTAATTATTTTCATTTTTATTAGATAGTGTATAATTAAAGTTCTATACTTTGATAAAACATAATTTGTGGCTTCACTGTATATTACTGTTAAAAATGGATTAATTTTATTCTATTTTGCAGTTAGATGATGATATTACAAGTTGTTTAATTAAATTTAATATATAACATTTGGTAAGCTGACCACTCTAAAAGTCATTATAATGACATTTAGAAACTTTGACATGTGTAGCATACTTATAGTATATGCATTTGAAAATTTATCACTTTGTAAAGATCATTATATATTCATTGTACTACTTATTTATTATTTAGTATTTATTTGCAAGGTTATTAGAATTAATAAATTATAAATATAATGAAATCACACATTTCCAAATCAGCTTCATTATAACAAGACAATCTCATCATCTATTATCAAGCATTAATTACATACATATAAAAATGGATTTTCAATTTTTTATTTTCATTTACCTTAATGCAGAATTAATAATTAATTATTTTCATTGTATTCAATAGACCTTTTAGTTCTTGGTATTTTTAGCCTAATATATATTGATTAGGAGATTCCACCCCCTGTTTCTTTGACAGTGACTAAAATTCATCTCTCTTTTTTTTCAAAGGCAATAAATAAATGAATAAAATGCAGATTATAATTTTATTCTTTTTTTTATATTTAGCATATATTTAATACTCATACGCTACTAATTGGGCCAAAGCAAATATACTGCTAAATAAATAATTATAGTTATTTTCTGCAGTTGCTGTATTTCTGTTTAAAAGTCTTATTTCACCCACATATTAACTTCTTAAAAGTGTTATGAATAATGCTTATGATAAAGTTTGTTTGTTTATGAGAAGAAATTCAAGTTCTACTTTTACTGTATTAAATAAGTAATAACTACTTCATGAAATGCAATACTTTTTCTTTAACATATATTTAATTGCATGAGAGCAAGCTTATTTTATTTTTTACTATAGATGTACATTTCTATCAGATTTTTAAAAACAGTTTTTTTTTTTACAAGGGTGGTCATTTTGGTTGCTTATTAACAATTTACATCCAGATTTTTAGTGAACTATGTCATTTGTACTACTTCTGTTTCATCTTATCATTTTATATATATATATATAGAATAGATTATAATAGACTAAATGTTAGCCAGAGTTTTAAAATGACTAATTCTTAATTCCGTCCTGTAAATGGTTAATGTAAAATGAGTGGGTATTAAGTTACATTAATTTATTGACTGATCTGTAATTTTATTCCATTTTGCCCTTGTCTGAGTTATGGTCTATAAAACAATTTAGATGAGGTTAGAAAGTGGAACTTTCACTTTGTATTTATACATAATTTAGCTTTGACACTAGTTTGACAGATGGAATCTGGAGTTATGTAGTACAATTATTTATAATAGCTAGCTTAGCTCTTGGAATTTCCAGTAATTCTATCTACCTACCTACCTATCGACCTTCTGATCAACCTACCTATCTACTTATCTATCCACATACTCAATCACGTATCTATCTATCTATCTATCTATGTGCCTGACTGTTTGTTCATCTAATATATATAATGCATTGAATACATATGTGCATATGCTTTCGAAGTGGGTTTTTCCCCTTCCTTTATTTTTTTTAGAAAAGTGCACTTTTGGTGTTAAGCACCATAAAAGCACCATAAAATCATAGCTCTCTAGTTCATTAACATTGTGCTCTATTTATAATCCATAGAGCAGCAATACTGTGAAACTAGAGAACTATAATTATGCTGCTCATCACCAAAAGTGAACTCATCTAAATAAAATGAAGCAAAAAATCCCACTTTGTAAAACATATGTACATACATGTGCAAAGAATTCCATATACAACAAAGGGAAAATTAATACTATATATACACATATGTAATGGAACATAACTGATAACAGAAAGCAAAATAATTATTTATGCTTAAATCAGTTATGAAGTGTTTGACCATTTGATGAAAGATACATGTTTTATTTAGTAATTTACCTTTTTATTTATTTCTTTGTTTATATTCTATGGAAAAATCTGATTCTATCAAATCTTAATGCGTTAGTGAATTATTATATTTACGAATTTTACTTGTTAATAATTTTAAATAATATAGTTTTTAATACACAATATCATATAGTTATTAGATTAACTTAATATCACGCAGTTTACTGATGATGTCCAGTAGGCTTTGATAAGTGTAAACTGCTATATTTCTTTAAATGAGTAACATCTTTATAGGTAATAAATTAATCCATTTCCAACTGTCACTTTTAATTAGGAAAAATGTTTTCCGACTAAAGAGCACTTTATCTACACCATCATTTGTTGGTTAATTCTTTAGACCCCAGTATTTTCATAATGTAAAGAATAACACTTAGGGGATAGTTATAAAGTTTATAAATGCTTTCTTGGAATTTTAACAGTGGGTAAAAATACATTTACTTAATCAAATAACTAACTGTATGCATTTTAACCCACATGTTATATACCAAGATAAATTGAGATTAAATATAAAATATTTTTTTAAAAATACGTTCTAGTTTTAATCAATTGAAATAAATACGTCAAAGTTGTCATATTATGGATAAAGCATTAATAAATGATACTTTATAATACTTGTGAATAAAAATAAACTTTCTGTTACTCTTGTTTGTGGTTCTTGATGATGCCGTGGTACCATGTCACTTTTGAAATATACTATCTTTATAAAATTTTATTTTTTACAAGTACAGATAATCAGAATTATTAATTAGTTCTTATTTCTTCTTTCTTTGATTCTAATGACAAGTAGTGCGATGCTTTTTATTTTGAAAGAATAACAGTTATGTCTTACAATGTTGTCATTTCCCCTTCACTCAATTTATGCAGGCAACAAGTGCTCATCATCAGCAGGAAGACTATATGATCGAAAGTCTAATTGTCATGCACCAGTGTTTAGAAACACATTCCTATAGTTTCCATTTCAATAATGATTCCAGTCATCTTTAAGTAATGTCAATGAACAATCAAATGTTAATATTTGTTTCCAAATGCTGATATTCTTCAATTACTTTGTTAAAACAGTTCTTCAGCTACTATCTGATGGTTGTTCCCAGGATGTCTCTTCAATTTACCTGCAATATGAGAAGTACTGTCCAGCAAGAAAAAGCAGAAAAAAGAGTGACTAGTTATGTGACTTGGACACTTAGAGAAGAGCAATACAGAGACTTCAGACCACTCAAAGATATATGGAAAGATGCATATTGAGAGTAACAAGAAGAGATTGAAAACGCAAATATATGGATAAAAGAACAAACAGGTGTTACTAACCTCATTGAAAAAATTAAAAGATTGAAGTGGAGTTGGGTTAGACATATTGCTAAAAGAGATGATAATAGATGGCCAATTTAAATCTTAAACTGGATTCCAAGAGATTGTAAAAGACCCAGAAAGAGACCACATGTGAGATAGATGGATGTAATAAGAAAGTGTGCATGGGTGATGTGGAGACGAGAAGTTAAAGATCGGAGAAGATGGACTGAACTCATCATGCCGTGGATTGATAATGTTTGATGATGATGATGATGATGATTATAAGACTACGATGCAACTCTCTCTAATCACAATTTTAGTCAATTTAATTTTATTTCATTAAATCGTTAATTTTTTTCTCTTTTATACAATAGAAAGTAAATTAAAAAATTCAAATCTAAAACAAAATTTTATATTCGAATTGTTTTTCAGATGCTCTCTAAAATGTTTTTTGTTTTTTTTTTTTTTTTAATATATAAAAATAAAAATAAGATTTTTTCTTTATCCTTAAATAACATAAATTAAATAAAGAATTATTTTTAATTATTGCCAAAAGAAAATTTGTATCATTTTTTTCTTACTTAATAAAGAAAATAATATAAAATAGCTGTATTTTTATTACATATTGCTATTAAAATATAACTATCTTTTTATTATATATTGCTATTAAAATATATACTTATAAACACGTCATAATTATATGTGTGTGTATGTTTACAATTATTGTGATATTTAAAACATCAATAAATACCATTATAATAAAGTATCATTTCATAATAATAATAATAATAATAATAATAATAATAATTGTATTATTTACAAATAATCGTAGAAAGTGATAGCAAATCTTTTTTTTTTAAAATTAAGATGTATATGAACAGATACACCTAATGTAACCATTGTGATCAAGTGATGTTTAATGGTTTATAACCATTGTCACATGTTACCTTATATTTCTGTAATTGTACTTTTTTTAGTCAATTATCAGTATGGCCTTTTTTATATTGTCGAACGACTGACGTCATATTAACGTCAGTTCGATTTATTACAATATATTGACAGTATCTTAATTTCAAATATAAGCTTTTAAGTCTGTTAACTCTCTACTACAAACATAAAAAGGCAAACTAATCCTTTCATATTAATATTTGACCAATTAAACGGTTTTTGAACTTGCTCATCATGATAGTAAATTAATAGACTATACGCTTTATATATATATATATCTTACAATGCTTCAGAGTGTCGAGAAATGTTACAAGAGTTATAACATAAAAGAAAGAAAATAAAACAAAAATAAATATTAAATTAAAAAGTCTAAAATAATGTTTTTCTCAGATGAAAAATGTAATGAGGATAATCAAAAATTAAAAGAAGTTAACAAGTATATTGGTCAGATTATTAACACTAATGGAAAAATAATGGATAAATTCATCAGTAAAATTAAGCTTAAATAGAGTGTTTCTGGAAGAAATAATTTAGCACTGAAAAGAAATATGTCTTTATGTTTTAAAATAAAGGTTTTTAAGAAATGTATTTTAACAATTATTACTTATGGATCTAAGACTTTGTCATTTGATAGAAGAGCATTGTAAAACTTCATATCACTTAATGAAGTATGAAGAGATGTATGTTAGTGAGATTCATGTTGGGAATAGTAAGAAGAGATCAAAAATAAAATGCTTAGATGGGAGAACTAACAGATATCATTGACAAAATGAAGATTAAAGTGCAGTTGGACTTAACATGTTGCCATTAAAAATAACAGTAAATGAACAACTGAAGTTTTAAAGTGAATACCAAGAGAAGAGGAAGGACTTGGAAAGAGACCATGTGTGAGATGAATCAATGAAATATAAAAATGCTGGTATGGTGTGGTGAAGAAAAGCTACTAAATAAGAAACTCGAGAGATTTTCAACCTGCAGAGGATTGATAATGCATGAAATGAACTTAAAATAATATTCTTTTTTTTTAAAGTGTAAATATATTAACACACACAACAGTATATATTGTATTTAAAATAAACAATATAATATTAAATAAATAATAAAAATAAGACCATAATTATCATTTCATCTGCATTCTTTTTCCAATTGGTGAATATCATCATTGCTCGTTTAAACTGATAATAACTAAGAACTATAAATTCTCATGTGCACATGAGTTATTAAGATCATTAACCATAGTCTACAAATACTGATCTAAATGTAATACATACATGCAAAAATGACTTAATACATTAAACAATTTGAAAATAAATAAGATTGCTCTGTTGTAGTTATTCATGCTTCTAGTCTATTATTTTGTGCTGATTAGCAAAAACTCAAATGTATAATAAAGTGCGTTCTTATTTATGTCATATATTATAGTTATGTCGTTTGAATCAATAATAAAATAATAGACTTTAGAATTGAAGGTCATAGATTGCGGCTGATGTCGAACAGTTTTGTTAATCAAACTTTTTGTAAACTCATAAACATTAAACCATTTGATGATGATGATGATGATTATTATTATTATTATATATATACAATTATTGCTGTTGTTTAAAAATATTTTATTTTATATCGTAATATATATCAATAAATTTTACTTACTTATAAACTCATAATTATAGTAATTAGATTAGATTAGTCTAATGCTGTCACTAGTTCAGCTTAAAGTTTTATTCAGATTAATGTCTTCAAACTATCGCTTTTAAATAAATGGAGATGGTGGTGTTAAGAATTGAAAGATTTTTTTAATCAGTGTTTTATTATAATTTCCGTTTTACTAATGTTTTTCACTGTTCTCACGTTAAATTGTTTTATGATTTCTGTTGTTTAAATTATTTGAAAAAGTTTATTTGATAGTAAATAAATAGAAATATTTTTCCGCTCTGTCAGTTTGATTTGAAATTTATTTTTAAAAAAAGACAAGGTATGTAATAAAATAAATAATTGTTGCATTTTCATTTACCATTGTCAAACTTTCCTCCACTCACAACATTGACGCCATCCATTTCAGATAAATAAATAATGATTAATGTTTTCATGTAATGGAGATCTATATGAGAGTTAGTGACCTGGGCCTACTGATGAGTGTTTGTTCAGCACGAAATGCATCTTGAGATCATTTGTCTTTTATTGTATCTTTATTTATATGAATTTAAAAAGAATGGGGGAAGTATGGAAGTGTTTACTATATCTATAAAAATAAATAAATAAAAAATTATATTACTCTTCTTTATGATTTTAAAAATATCATTTGTTTTTTCTTTACTTCTTAAAAAATTATCAAGTAAAAAATTGTGTCTTATTTGTATATTTATTATATAATTTACTAAACACAAGATATCATGGCTAAATGTATAGTACTTTGTCTAGTGATGTTAAAAAGGTTCTTAGAGCAATAGTAGAATATCAGACTCCAGAATCATTTGATTGATTTCAGTTCTACTTCTACTCGAACTTCTGAATCCTCAACATTATAAGTCATTCACCTATTTTTCTATGTCTCATTTAGTAAGCTGGTAAAATGTCAGCCTGTGGAATAGATTCAGAACTTTCAGTGTTCAAAGTTCTTATAAATTTCTGAGTGATGAAAGCATTCAATTATTTATTTATTTAATGACTTTAATTTGTAGTAAGTCTATGTGTAATTTCATGAACCAATAGAAAACAAACTCTGGACTACTTAGTCCATAAATTATAATTCATTTCTGTCATTCACTACCCGACCTTCTTATGAACTCCTAAGCTATAAACTATTTGATTATTTTTGGCCCTGCAGGGATTGATGCATTGATAGAAGGGCAGACTCTGAAGTTCAAGGTCTATGCATCATGAATCACTTGTCTATGTATCATGGACCACCTATGCCATTTCAGATGCTCAAATATCTAGTTCAAGGTCTAGGGATCATGGTCTAGCTAAGCCACTTAACATGCTTGGACTTTTAGTTCAAGATCTATGAATCATGGACAAGCTATATCATTTCAGATTTTTGAACTTTTAGTTCAAGGTCTATGGGTCATGGCCCTCCTATGACAATTCAAATGCTTTAACTTCTAGTTCACAGTTTATGGGTAATGGCCAAGCTATGTTACTTCATGTTCAAATGTCTGGTTCAAGGTCTTATGAATCATGACCCAGCTATATCATTTCACATGCTTAAACTTCGGCACTCCCAAGAAATAAATATTCAATTTATTTTTTATACATAGAGATTTCTTTTTCTTTTTTTAAATCATATATTATAACCTCTTGTTTTCAACTGCTTCTATTTAATAAAATAATTTAGAGACATTTTCTTGCTGTGAACTGTTTAAAAGCTCCAGAGTTAATAAGAACTTTGAGCATTAGGACTTTTTCAAACTGGGAGTGATTCATGGAATTTAATTTTCAGAGTTTGACATTCTATTACTGCAACAATCCATGCAGGATATTAATAAATGTTATATCAACAAACTCTTTCTTCATCTTTTTTTTTTAAAAAAAAAAACTTGTTTCTTATAATCATGAAAATGTTTAAAATGTTCTTTATCACATTATTAGTATCAGTCATATTATTACTAATACTATTATTATTATTATCATCATCATCATTACGACTTTCAAATGGATTTTTTGTGATCAAACAAATAGGAGTTATATTGTTTATTCATTTACTATGAAAACAGTTAAAATGTTCTTTATCACATTATTCTTATCATTATTGCTATTACTATTAATACTACAACTATGATTACTACTAGGACTACTACTATTATTACTATTGTCATCTTTATGACTTTAAAATGGATATTTTTGTGAACAAAAGTAATAATTACATTGTTAATTCATTTACCACATGTGGATAGTCAGTTGTATAGAAAAAATATAAATAACAATTATTATAGAAAAAAAAAACATACATGAGATTTACATATTCAGGATTTATATTATTTTTTTCTGATAATTAGTATGTTATATATATATATATTGTAATGTTTTTAGTGATAATTAGTATGTTATATATATATATATTGTAATGTTTTTAGTTAATTTAGACTTTATCCATTATAATTTATTAAGGTATTTGTTAATCAATTTACATCTGTGTTTATTCATTCTGGATATTAGAAAGCTTCATAGAACATAACTACATTTCCAGATTAATTCATCTAATTTATGATTCAAATTCACATTGCTGGCAGAATCAGTTTTTTTATTTATTTAAGAGGGCATCAGGGTCTGTTGACCCACTGATTACCACCACATCGCATCACATAAATTTACAGTGAATAATTAAATAGAATATTATTGGCATTTTCAATTTCTTGACACTTGTATCTTTTATATGAATTTTCTCTGGTGTTCAGATATTAAATGAACTGTGAGAGTAGGTAATTCATACATTTCTTACAACTTTAAAATAAAATCTAATAAACTAATATTAAGAATGTATAATGAAAAATTGATATTGATGGTAAATATTTTATTAAGACAAATTAAAATATTTAAACAAAAATTATTAATAATTTGGGAAGAACATACACACACTCATCCAGATAACATTAATCAAATAATTAATTCAACAGTACATATTTTAATTCTCTTCTTAAGTTTTTTCTAGAAAGTAATCCATGGGTAAAATGAATGTCTCATTATTGGTATTTGAAATGAGTAGTTAAAGTTTATTGTTAAATTTAGTTTGCAAGCATTGAATCAGACAGAAGTTAGGGTATGAATTATAACTTATCTGTAAGTTCCTGGATTTAGTACATCGTAGATTATTGTAGCATACATATATTTTTTGGGATGAAGAGCTCATTTGTAGTTGACTTTGATTTTTTCTGTCAACATTTTCATGTTACTACTTTGTTTTAAGGATAGACTTGAAAGCTTTTTGGCCTTTATGATGAAAAAAGGTGTCTGCAAATGCTCCAGATTCCATTTCTGCATGATGACGTGGTTCAGCATATGAGTAGTCTTGGGTAGAGACATTTTTTCTAGCCAGGACCTATGAAAAATACTAGCCAAAAGAAGAATAACAAGAACCCTGCTCAAAGTTATTTCTTTTTACACCCTCCACCAGTTTTTAGATTTTTTTTTGCACATATATTTTTTTATCTTTTGTTTTGTTATCGAAAGGAAAGTTTTGTACAATCTTTTTTGTTTTAGTTAAGTTCTCTTTTTTTATATAAATTCCTTAGAAGCCATATTTAAATATCAGTAAAACTGTGATTGTAATCATCTAAATTTGAAATGTTTTTCTCTTATTTATCAGGATAAACAATCTGTATGCATTTCTATTCCCTCCAATTTTAATTTTAATTAAATAGATAATATCAAACACAAATAACTCTCATTGTACACAATGAATTACATTAAAAAAATTAAATAGTGTTTATGGTACTATTTCTAATTTCTATTTCTTTTTTTTTTAGCTTTTAATTATTCCTATATGCCAACGCACTTGTACCATATATATATAAATGGTACAATATATATATATATATATATATATGTAGGTGTCTGAAGATTTGGATCTTTTTCTTAATATTTAAGAATTATATAAATGCTTGGCTTGAGTTAATATTTTGAATCTAATGTCCTAGCTCCTCACTGATGAGAGCCATAAGCTTGAAACCGGTCTAGGGATGGGGACCATCATAGATAAAGGCTTCAGGTATTTTCTCTTGTAGCATTTATCAAAAAAAATAAAATAAATAAGCTTGTTTAGAGCTATTAGCATGCTCTTTATATATTACATATTGGTAGTACAAGCTATATAGGTCATGTGACATATGACTGATATTTTACTAATATATATATATATATAGTAAGAATGAGTTACAACCCTAAAACACCATCCAATGTTTAGGACACTCGGCCAATTGGAGCCATATAAAAATATTTGCCTAACCAATAAATTGCCAAACAATTTATCAATATTAGTATTTTTTCTTTTCAACACATATATAGACAATAAATATCTTTTTATTTTTTTAAAAAAAGATAAAAACATTAAACAATTAGAGAAAACATATATGTATACTAACACTGAAATAAAACATGTGCTATGTGTCACTAACTAAAGAAAACTATATAAAAACTTGTACATAAACCTCACAAAAAATGACTGAATTTAAAATCTAATCACATAACAACCAACTGTGGAAACGAAATTTAAAATGTTCACAAATGATTTTTTTAATACCTACTATATATATTATGTCTGCTCAACAATGGAAAATGACAAGGTTCATATATTAATAAAAACTACACACGATCTAAAAGTAATATTAATTGTTATATTGTGTTCTGCCTTCGAAGATGATGCATTTGTAAAACAAAAACTAATTTTCTTCTGCATGAAAAATTTGAATACAAAGATGGACATACGCATTCAAATTTAAATCATTTTACAATAATATTCAGAATTATCAGGAGCTAAACTGTTAAAGTAGACAAATCAATTGAAGAAAAAATTTAAAAGAAAAGATTCTATTATTTAGTGATTAAGAAACTTTAGTTGGATTCACATAAAAGAAGGAAGATAAAATAAATAACTGTGTTATTATATAGAAACATTGCCACTAAATACTTGGTTAAAAGTAAATAAACCAAGATATATATAGTATTATTATTATAATACAATGTGTGCATGCTAAAAAGTTCATACCATGGAGAATATATCGCCATCAATAAAGCCGTGAAGGCATAAAGATTTCACCTACTCATTTATAAGAAACCTGAAGAACATTCTTTGTCTTGGATAAAATGCCTACTAAAATTTAAGAGAAGTCAAAAGATCATTGTCTTTTGATCCAAACAAGAGATTGCCACTCTTAGAATGAGCAGTATTTCATCTTCATCCAAAGATACTTACCTTGCAAATAAATACTTCCCAACAGACTAATCAAACTTTAATTAGTATAATGGGATAAAAATTGTGATTTTTGTTTTATTATTATTATTATTATTTGAATATTGTAAATTTTTCTGTATATTTTCTTTCCCACAATTGGAAGAAAATGTGTCAACATTTTTAGAAAAGTTCATTACGAGAGAAAAAAGGGAAAAATATTAGACTTAACTAAATATTTTTTTTACCTATATTAAATAAAATCTAGATTAATTTAACTTCCCAACTCTACTGACTTTGGCAGCATAATGTGAAATAAGAGATAAGGATTTTCAGTATTATTTTCCATTACACAGTACACTTGATTATGACAGATTTTGTATTAGTTTGTTTATTATTAATTAATCTTATTTATATATTGCTTTTGTATATATGATTTAATAACCATGTATGAATTTATTGTCTTTTTTTTTAATGTTAAGGACATTTGTAAATAGAGGAGAATTCTCAAGAAGATTTACATTCATTGATCTATCTGAACAATAAAGATTTTTTTACTGTGTTTTTGTATATAATTTTAATTAGTCAGATAGAATCGTGATCATGTATATATCAATGTTATATATATATATTTATTTATTTATTTATAAATAATTGGTCAAGTGCATGAATTTCTGCCATTGGGTTGAGAGATGAGGACTTTATTTTTATAAATATTATTATTAGATATGTATGTGGTAGAAGCTCATCCTTGATATAACAAATAACATATTTCAAAATTAATTAGTATTTATTACTTTATTTTTGTTAATCAATAAATGTTAATTTAATTCATTATTTTAATCTGGTCTCTAGCTCATCATTATTCATATATCCATCACAAGAATTATTATCTTAATTATTCTTATCAATATTATCCTATTATTTTAAAGGAAATAAATAGATATACACCTGGGTCTCGTTTTACGCGATAGATAAGTTCCTCAGAAAACACGTGCAAAAGAAATCGCTCAAAAATAGATGTAACTTACCTTGAAAAAGGGGGGATACAGACTGTGATTTTTCAGAAATTGCATAAAAGCAAAGCACCAATGTAAAATTACTTTAAAATTCGCACGCAAAAAAATAAGGAAATAAAATATGACTAATAAAAAATTTCAAATTTGAAAAAAATTGATACAAGACAAACTTTTTTTAACTATAATATTTAATTTTATTCAAAACAATATATTTTTATGCATAATTTACAGTAATTTACATTTTTATACACGTTTTAATTATTATCGCTATTTGCCGATAAACAGGTTCATTTGCAAACTGGTAAAAAATCAGATTCTTCACAAGAGGAAATACAACTAGTGCCAACTTCACTCTCATGTTGTGTTAATGGTTTTCTGGTGACAACATAATTAGTAATTAATCTAACAACTAAAAATTAAATTCTTATTTTTGTCTTTAATTTTTTAATTTTCAATTCCGTTTAAAAATCAAATTTCATTTCACATCACATTAATTTCAGGTCACCTTAAGTAATTTTTAAATTGTTAATTACAATTAAAAATCAGATTTTAATTTTTAATTGTCAAATTTAATTGTGCCCACTGCTATTACTCACCTTTTAAAAATAAACTTGCAGACACTAAATGATTAATAATTGATTACGTTCTTTTTTAAAAAGCAAAAACAGAATGTGATTTAAAATGCAAAATTAACACGCACAATGTTTGAACAAATTTACATTATAATCTTGTAAAATTTAATGTGGGTATACATAAAATGTGGAAATCATGATTTTAATTTCATTATTGCATAAAATCTTACTATTATAAAGCACTGAAAATATTGAAATTACTAAGATGAAAGTCGAATTCCAATAATGTGCTATTACTTTCAATATGACGTAAGTGCACGAAATTTATTATTTAAAGTAATAGTGCATTATCGGAGTTCGACTTCCGAAGAAACATGAATCATGTAACTTCAAAATCGCATTAAATAAATCTGCGTAAAATGAGACCCGGATGTAATCAAGTTAATTATTATAACCTTTAATATATATACATATACTGCATATACACATTTTTATATCATATGGTATTTGGATATGCTTATAGGATTTTGATAATCAATTATCACCTATATAGAGATGCAAAAACTGCTATTAGTGTAATCTCCTTCCCTGATAAGAGAGTCCCAGAAATTACTCCCTAAGTTTGAATACTGTGGAATAACATGGCCAGAAAGGGGTGAGAATTGGATGAACTGACCCAAATTGTATATAAGTTAATAAAAATATGTAGAGCTAGTCTATTGGAAGTAGATACAATCATAGGTTATGTATTTCATCATGTAAGCATTTGCATCCTATCCGAAGACCCAAAGTCTGACCATAGTAAGATTCACACACCCTATCTCCTGAGAAACCTGCTGGCCCATTACAATATATATATATATATTCTAACTAAATAGAATATTCTATGATAGCTGACTAATTTGTAACTAATAAAATATCTGTTACAAAATGGAACCTGAGGCCCTTCTGACTTATTCTCAGATATATGTCATATTTCTAGCCCTAATTGGGCAGCCATTTTGTAATGACAAAAAACCATAGATATGATAGCCAATTTGTAACTAACATCAATATATTATGATAGCTACTGCCATTCTGTAACTATAAAGAAATATAATGACATAGCCCGTTTGCAACTATCATAAATATTAATTTAGTCACTCCAATAATAAGATAAATAAATTATCTCATTTCTAATCACACAAAATAAAATGAAAATAATCACTGGCATCATTTAAGATTTAAAATATTTTCAATATTGGGAAAATATACTAGAATTATAACTAGATAAATATATATTAGCCATAGCAACTGAATAAAATTATAGTGAAAACCATGGAGTGCATTACAGTTTATCTCCAATAATAGATTCTTTCAACAAAAAATCCTTCCTTTTCTTTTTTCCACATATATAAGATCATTCATGGTCGCACACACTGGTATTAGTAGCTACTTAAAAGTATCAAAAAAAATTAATGTCATCAAGTTGAAAAAGGGATTTCATCACTTTTATTCAGTTTAACTAAATACATGTGTTTTCCCTGGGTGCCATTAGATTGTTTTAAACCTAGATAAATATCATCTGCCCATAGTGTTCCAGGTTCAAACTCATTATGCACTTGGATGAATGAAAAATGATATTCTTATATTTTATCTGTGTTAATAAAACTATAAGATCTCAATACCATGAAATTTTTAATACCTCCACTTTTATAAATATTACCAGCTCAGTTTAAGTATATTGATGTTCAGATGCATGTATGCTCTGACTAATCTCTGACTAATGGCTCTCAAACAAACATAGTAAGGACCATTACTTGCATATATAGCCATTAAACTTATTTATTTAATTCATTTATACATCATGGTATAACGGTGATGATGATGATGATGATTCCATCCACAGCTTTTGCAATTAACTCACAACAACAAATTTATCTTTTATAAACATATAAGCACTTACTTAAAACCATATTATGTTTAAACTGGGATTTAATTATTATTATTTACTAAAGCTGATTATTGATCATAATGAATATCATGGCCTAAAATCTAGCTTTTTATATGTTTATGGTTATTTACTTAAAATACTATTATATTTAAAATGATAGCTCAATCATCAATATTTACCAGTGATGATGAATGATCATCCTGAATCTCACCACATATCTAGATTTTTATAAACCCCTATTTATTAAAACATTATTATATTTAAATGGGATTTAATTACTAATATTTACTCACGATGATGGTGGTTGTAGCTAATTCCATAACATTAAATTTATCTTCTTTTAAATATATAATTATTTAGTTGAAACATTATTATATTTAAATGTTACTTAATCATCAATATTTACCAGAGATGATGATCATCATCACGAATCTCATAGCATAAAATTTACATTCTTATAAATTTATATTTATTTACCCGAACAGTATTATGCGTAAATGGTAATTTAACCAGTAATATCCACCGTTGATGATGATGGTCAAAACCCATTGGCACAACATAAAATTTTAGCTTTTGCTATCAATCTATAATTACTTAAAACTTGCTTATATGTAAAGTGTGATCCAAAACATCATTATATGTAAATTACTATCCAACGCTTAACATTTACTTAACATTTACGGGTGATGATGATTAATTATAATTAAACTGATAAAATCAATAAAAAATAACAATACTGCTAATAATAAGAACTTGGAAACCAAATATGGTGTAATTATATTTATTAACACTCTTCCTTTTAATAAATCAAATTGCTAATTATACAATTGACTGCAATTATTATGTCAAATACATAATTAAAACAAAATATTTAATACTATATGCACAACCAAATAAACTTAAATATATGTTCATATTCCTACCTATTTAAAATAAGCCAGCTTAAAATGACAAAAAAAAATATTCTATTGAATGCTTATTCAATATTTTCAATACTTATTATATATGTCATAAAGGTAAAATTCCTTCACACAATATGTGTGTGTTTACTTTCATATACATGTAAAACCCTGCTCTTTAATTTGCTCCCTTAAAATAGTTACTAATCAATAAGACTTTAATTTAACCTATTATTGACTTGTTTGTCTAAGCAGTTACCCACGCACACACCCTGTGATATGTCAACATATATTTTATGTTAAAATGCGTCCCTTTATATTATTCATTGATACATAAATCACATGTATAAAAAATATTATTGAAATCTTGAGCAAAAATAAATTATATCAAATTTAAATATGCAAAGAGATAAATAAATTAAAAAAATATTATAAAGCATATATTGATATCGCACTGAATAAATAACAATAATAAAAAGACATTTTAGTATTACAATATATAAAAGAAAATATAAAAAGATAATAGAAAATTAAGTTTAATAATGTTAAATTGTATGTGCAAGTGTTATTATGCAATAATGATAATAATACAATCAATAAACAAACTTTTAATGTTTATGTATTAAAAGAAAAAATGTTTGACTATAGAAAGATCTTCAAAGAATACTTTTAATAAGTAAAAAAAAATTGTTACTAAAATTTTAAAGTTACCCGATCCATTTTCAGTTTTTATTAATGTCCCAAGTTCAAACAACAGACTGCTCTTGTTTATAGCTTCTGACTGCTGTTGGTTTAGCTTGCTTTTACCATTAAAAGTTATTGCTGGCACTTTTGATTAATATGAAGAAACTTAAAAAAGAACTGATTTGTAGACTAGTTGAAGTTGGTTGTGTGGCTTTTATACATCTTCTTTCTTCTCTTCTTTTATTTTCTTCCTCCCTTCAAAGATGATGATCCTTTAATAGGCCAGGAGATAAAAAAGTAACTCAGACAGCATGTGTGGTTGGCTTTAAACTCAGCCATTCTTTGGATATTAAAGACTTATATATGAGTCCACAGATAGATTAGTGAATCAACCCATGATGTTAGATTTTAGGGAACAAAATAGTAAGATTAGCAATGCATCTTCATTGTCTTATAGCTAGAAAAATATATAAACACCATTTTCACTTTCTATCCACATAGCAGTTTGTGCACTTTCTTTAGAACATCATCTTATTTTTTAGCTTCTTTTTAGGGATTCAATCTTGATCCATCCCTCCAGACTAACTTAGCTGCCATAATGTTTATATCTCAGCACATCTTCTGCTATGCTGTTCAAAGCAAGAGCTTGACATTTTGCTTTAACTTTTTCTAAGAGAAAACATTGGAGAGAAAAAAAATCAACTCTGTTTCTCAGAGCTTGAAAGATACTCCCTTAAATAATACAATACTGACATTCTCTTTGTTTTACACTGCTCTCTTATATATTCCCCTCTCTTCTTTCACTCCCTTCAACTTTGTCCAGATTAAAAGTTTCTTCCCATAAAAATAAATGTCATCTTGAAACAAAACAGAAATCAGTGCGGTCAAAAGCACTAAAAAAATTAATGGTTCTATTGTCAAAGCATTTCTCTTCCTTTTGACAATTTAAACACTCAGAAAATATAAAAAGAATAAACTCTATAATTTATGGGTAATTATAAATGTCTGTTTTTTTTTTAGTTAGACATTCATACTGTCTCCATTTTCAAATACCAGAAAAACATGTGCCTTACCATCCTATTAACTTATTGACCTTAGTGACCTTTTATCTATCTGTTTTATTTTAAAGGAAAACTAAGCTAAATAAATGATTGCTTTTATTTAATATAAGTCTATTGCAAATAATAATATTTCTTGTAATATTCACTTTTCACTACTTCCCTTTAATAACTATTGTTTATTACCATCTACAATAAGTACACACATAAAGATATATAAATAAATAAATAAAAATTAATTTAAGAATATATATGTGTGGGATGAGATCCTATATGTACAATAAATAGTGTTTACTCATTTATTTAACTTTCAATTTTTCTACCAATCTTATTTTACTTTATTTATATTGTATCTTAATCATATTGCGGATCAACTAACTATAAACATTCTCATTAGGTTGTTTTTGTATATGAATGAACATCATCAGGGGCACCACACATACAATAAAGTGAAATTATTTGCATGGTAACTATCTTTAGCAAATGTTTGGACAAGAGTCTGAATATTAATTTTTTTTACTTGTATATAGTGGGAAAGGATGAGGAAATATTGTTAAAAGTAGAGTGAGCAAAAAGGAATTGCAAATGAGTTTCAGTCTCACTATGACATAAACAGCATTTGTCCTTTTTATTTATGTAGAATCTTCTGTATTTGTAAACTGTAATATGAGAAGTGCATCAAAGTTTAACTTAAGCAGAAGTTTAGAAAATTTGGATTCTCATGACCAGAAATTAAACTTTCAAGTTAACTGTTTATAATTAATGTTTAGAATTGATCTTTTATCATCTAATATAGAGGGGGAGATAAATTAACTAGTATGTTTTTCAATATTTAAATTTATTTTTGGGGAAGGGTTAATAAGAAAAATTTGGGATATCATGGATCAGAGTAAGTAAATTTTACCACTAACCCAGTTATTGCCACTGGCTTATCTACTGTGGTAAATTTAAAAAATACTTTTATACATGGGAGTATAAAAGTGCACAAGCAGAAATAAGATTTATTGTCTTATGAATCTTAATAAATTAAATCAATAACAAACAAACACAGTCTTTACTTTAAAAATAGACCATTAATTTCAATATATATACACACACACACAATTTTAACGGTAAATACAATATTATAATTTAAATTCTTTTGTAGCACTTTCGAATATGTAGTAATCCTCATCAGCTTTAACTGAATTTCAAATTTTTTAAACTTAATGTTATGTATATTTCCATAAGCTGTGTATGGCCATATTTGCAACTTGCCTATTAATAACATCATTCTTATATTTATCAATCAAAATTGTCTCTTTAATTTTCCTCTTTTTATGATTTTTTTCTTCCATTAATATTTTTATTTCACTACTATTAAATGTAAACGTATAATTACAAGTCTTTTCATGGTCAAAGAATACTGAAGCTGTGTTAAATTGACTATTTACATTATTTTTAATTCAATTATATAATAATTGATACTCCTTCAATCTTTTTTCCACAGAACATCTCGATTCACCGATATATAATTTCTGACATCCACATGAAATCTGATAAATTATATTACTTTTTTGCAATTTAGGAATTATACTCTTAGAATTATTAATCAATCTATTAATATTCAGAGGAACATAAAATGAAATATATGTAACATTAACTTTAAAAAATTTGAAATTCAGTTAAAGCTGATGAGGATTATCTCGTAATCGAAAGCGCTACAAAAGAATTTAAATTATAATATTGTATTTACCATTAATATATATATAATATTTTATAACAGGTATTGTATTTTACATTTATTATATATATATAAGCTTGTTTAGAGGTATTAGCAGGCTCTTAAAATATTATATATTGATAATACAAGCTATATAGGTCATGTGACATGTGACTATTTTTTCATATATATATATAAAAAAAATCACATGTAAACTTTTTTATAAGTCTTAATTTATTATATGAACTATAATAAAGTATAAAAAATGCTCCAATGTTTCAACTATATTCTTTTATAGTCTTTATCAAGGAACTATTAAAAAATACATAAATAAATACAAAAACAAATATTGCACAATAATTCAATACATATAGCAAATGCAAATAAGTTTTACCTTAAATCTCTTCTCATAAACAAACTTAAATTTCTATTACATTAGGTTTTTAAATATCTTTCTTAAAATAATCCCTTATAATTATTTAATTAAAATAATCTTTTTTTTTAATTATCAAGGTATTCATTTGAATATTACAACACTTATTGGGTGTAGAATTAAACTATTTTTTACTGTATGTTCCTGAATACATTTTAATGAAATTGAAACAATCTTTTTCCTTCATAGTAATATTTTATACACTGCCTTATTGTATATTACAATTGGGAAATAATATGTAATGTAAGTAAAACTAGTAGAATAAATAAGGATACTTTTGAATATAGTGACAGATAAGATTTTGAAAGTGAATTGATTATATTTTCAATTTGATTTTTATGTTGTCCTTGTGTCTGTTGGTGCATTTTTGAATTCCTCAGCTAAAATAGAAATCCTATAAAAGCACTACATTTTCCTTTAAAATATTGTGCATGAAATAACTCCATCTTGTATTTTCTTGAGTAAACAAAGGAAAAACTCCATACAGTAGTGCCCCCTGTGCTAACCAGACTAATCAATAGATGCCAGAAGGCTTGTGCATAAAATCCCTATCTAGTGATTTTCTTGAGTAGTTGATAAGGATTTTTAATAGAATTGGTACTGTTTTTTTTAAGTAAAAAGAATGAAACATCATCTATGTAGGAAATACGGGAAATATTTGCTTTTAAACCATATGTATATATTCTTGATAATTTTTTTTTAATTATTTTCAGTAAAAAGTTTATCTAAGTTAGTGAAGAACCATGTGAAATTTAACAATATGGTACAAAAAAAAATGAGTTTTTTTTATTAAATGTAATATGTATTTTTCAGCTATGGAAAAGGTTAGTGATTAGTATGTTACAGACTACCATACTAACATTCTAGCAAGTAGTACAATCAGGATCATTTCAAATGCTAATGTCATATCCAGTTGGATCATATCTGGATTACATTTTTTATTATTTCTGATTGTATCATTCACTTTTTGAACAAAAATGTTACCTATGCTGTGGGTAATTTATTCTTAGAAAATTACATTCCTGACAACATAGGAAATAGATAGGGTTCTAGTTTTCATTATTATGAGTTTCAAATTTTTAACATTAAGTAAATTCTTGCTAAAGATTATAATATATGGTTGAAAAATAGGATAAAGAAATTTGTAGAAAGTTTATTATTTTGGGAATTCGTGATATGTTTCAGCATGAGTGCTAAAAGAGTTTGCTGTCATTTATAATCCTTGTGTTCCAAAATCTACCATTCTAATACTGCATCAAACCACATAATATTTATAAAATAATCAAAAGGTTTAAACTTTTTTAAATTTTAATATTAATTTCATCAGTTTTTAAATTCTATTCTTGTGACCCATAGCTAAAATTATTATTATATTATATACACATAGAAGATACTAATCAAAAAATATGTTTATTTTAATTAATAAAAATTAAATGAAAGGTCAGTGTATTAAATTTTTAATTAAGTTTTAAATCTCTTCGATTTTTATGGATCTTTTAGTTTGAAACTTTTTGAAACCTGAATTTCATTTTGAATTCATTTAATCTCAAACTTTTATATTTTTGCATTAATACTGTGTTTGCTTTGTTTTCACTTATAGTAAGCTTTAAATAGTACATTTAATATTAAACTATTATTATTTATCAGAATACAATAAATTTGACTTTATTTGATAGATTTTAATTTTAGAAATGGTATAAATTCTAAAAAAAGTCATATTTCACTTCTCTAAATATAAATAAAATTATATAATGATCAAAACAAATCACTATTTTGTCATTGAATTGTCAGGGGGAATTACATTTTTGTCAGAAACAAACTTTTTTTATTTGTCATTTGTTTTTAAAATATAAACAAATAAATATCAATATAAAAATAAATATCAATATATCAATCAATTTATGCCTTAAAAGTTTAAAATTTTTAATAATTTTTACAGTATTGCATATATTCTAACAGACAACAATTACGTGTTAGCAAACAAACAATCATTTCTTATGGACTCTATCTTCCCCATGCTTTTATTTCAAATTAAATCTAAAAATCTCAATTGTCATTGAAAAAACAATTTTTTTTTGTTTTTTAAGTGCATGGTAAATAAAAGAATTTAATGTAAAAAATATTTTTGTTTATTTTATCTTTTCAGTATTGGCATAGTAAATAAAAATGTGAAAGTATATTGTATTTTAAGATCAACTTAACACTTAATAGTTTATATATACATATATATGTTATTAAATATTTCTGTTATAAGGTAATATTTATACCCTTTATGAATATATCACATTTGGTATGTGGTACATAATTATAAATAATAAATCATTAAGTGACCTAAAATATGAATATATCCTTTTAAATAAAAAGTGTTTGACATTTTTGCTTCTGATTGGAAATTTTTATTATTTTAAAAAAAAGTCTACCTAAACTATATTGTAAATGAACTTCATTTAATATATATGATTTTGTTTTAAATCAATTTGGCACTTATAATTTATATATATCACTAAATACTTCTGCCTTCTGCAATAAATTAATATGTATACTCTTCATGTATATATCATATTTAGTAATTATAAATGTATATAATAAAGCATTAAGTAACTTAAAATATAAATCCTATCTTCTATTGAAAAGTGTTTGATATTTTTTCTTTTTATTTGAAAAATGTTTTTTTACAAAAAAGGTTAATAAACTAAAACTACTGTAACTAACTTTATTTTATTCTAATTTAAATCAAGATTTCAATTGAAAGCAGATAAATTGAGTGCATTACTTAACATGTAGTAAAGTTCTAAGACATTTGATATCAAAATATTCAAATTTTTTCCGTTCAGTGTTCCCTACTTAAGGAGTTAGACACATACCAAAAATATTATAGAGCCCTATTACTTTGGTAGTAATGTAGATCAAATTTCAACAAATTATATTGAGGTTAATTCTATTAAATCTTGATTTTAAAATGTTATTATAACATTAATCAAGCTTTCATTTATAACCCAAAAAATGTCCATAGTGCCCTCTTGTGGATCTTGCTTAAAACATATTGTTCTAAAAACAAATTTTAAATTTGATATCAAAATATTAAAATTTCCCCTGTGTATTGGTCTATATATAAGAAACTAAGACAGCTACATAAAGTTCATTGCTTTGATAATGATTTAGAAGAAATGTACCAAATTTTAACTAATTATTTTCAATTTAAATCTATTAACCTTGATTTTAAAATTTTATTGTAATTTAAATAAAAGTTATTACAAGAGTTTATAGATAAACAAACAAACAAACAAACAAACAGATAATGTAACTTAAATAAAAGTATTTAATAATATCACTTCAGTTTAATAACCATGCCAAAAGATAATTAATAGATTTACCATAATCATTATGAATTTAAGCATTAAATTACATTTTTTGTGAGATAATTTATTGCTTAATACATCTAAATAAACATAGAAGCAATGAAAAAGAAAAACCCTTACAAAATACCAATTTATAGAAAAGTCAACTATTTACAACAAAATATTTTCACACTCAATTTATAAGAACTATACTCCTTGCTTGCACTCAGAAATAATGGCTCTTTTTATTTCTTTGTTTGAATAATGAAAGAGATAATATTAAGTAATATCTTTCAAATGTAATATATTTAAAATCCAAAAGTACTTTCTTTTACTTTAATTTAAGCCCATCTATTGTAAGTTTGAGTAATCAATACACAAAAATTATATATTATTATATCAACATCTCTAACACAATTTTTAAATGTGGACTTAAAATTCGAATCTAAAATTAATGCTCTTATATACCAAGTAGCCATCTTTTATTTCTTTACACTATTTAAGCTCATAGTTTGACACTAAAAAAATTAAGATTTTTGAACCTGTCAATTGACTTGCATAGTTATACTGATTTGACATCAATTTCATTTCTATATATATTTAGTGACCTTAATTATATACCAACTATAAGTCCCTTTTAGTATTATTATACATATTAGTATTGACATCACGTGATTCTCATTTTACTTATACATATCCAAAACAAATTTTCTACTCCACTTCAGAATAAATATTGTAAGCTAGTCGTAAGTAAATATTAGATGGTATAGTATTATAATATGCAGATTTCTAAATCAGTTCCTAGTTTTTGTTTTTATGAATGAAGATTTAGTATTAAAAATTGGAATTAATGCATCTAGCAACCACATTTTACAACATTAGGCTATTCATACTAATAGCCTAAAACATAATATTTTTGAATTAGAGTAGATATTCTCTGGATGACACTAATTCCAATTTTTTAATAATAAGTATTCTTACTGATGAAGGCAAAACAAAAACAGGTTTGGGGTATGAAGATCATAGCACTATGCTACTAAAGGGTGGTAATAAATATGTTGATTTCTACATGTTCTTTCATAAATGAATAATCCCAGAAGACAATTTCTTTCAAATGATTTCTATGTTTTTATTAAAAAAAATTAAATCTGTCTCCCTTCAATACAATCTTTCTTTTAATCACATTAATTAATAATCCAATTTTTACTGTTCTGTTTATCATTTAATTTTTCTAATAAATTCTTTTCTATTTTCACTTGTAAGCATGGTATAATCAATATATTTAGTGTCAAGGATGTCACATTTTAGGATCATTTTGGCACAAAATAATCTCCCTTATTTACTAGTAAATATGAAAGACAAAAATACAATTTTAAAATAAAATAAATAAATAAGAAAATTGTATGGATATCAAACTTGAAACATCATTTCCGAAAGAATGATTAATCTAATTACTCTAGTATATCTCTAAGGTAGAATAATAAAAAGACTCTTGAAAACTTATGAGTAAGCTGAGAAGATCATGTGTTGATTTTGATATATTCAAAACCTTAACCATGCTCAGAAAAAATAGATAGTATTCAATAAATACACCCATGCAATATATAACTAATAGAAAGTAATACGAGAGCCAATACTCTCCATACAACAGTGCCACCCAGTGAACGCCAGAGTAATTAATGAATGCAAAAAAACTTTTGCATAAAATCACTATCTAATCGCATAATCCCAAACCAGTTTCTAGCTTGTGGCATTTATCAGTAAGGAGATTTCGATCTGAGAGTACTATGCATAAACCATAGAATCTAATTTAGCACTTTAGCAGCCATCTTTTACTTATTTAGTTAATTATAAAGCTATTAGTTCAAAATGAAAATAAAATAATGTTTGCAATCCAAGTTTACTCACTTGTATACTTATATAGATCTAAACCCACTTCAGCATCTTTATACATATATAGAAATATTTTTGTACATATACACGCACCTTTTTCTTAAACTATTATATAATTTTTTTATATTGTAGTTTCAATTTTACAGTAACTAGGTTTCGTGAATTAAGTTATTACATAAAATTAACAATAATTCATGTCAGGATGGTTTCTGTAAAATTGAAACTATAATACAAACAGTGATATAACTCCTTAAAGGTTTGTAGATTTTTTTAAAAAACAAAAAATAAATTAAACACGTAATAATATTAATTCAATTTCATCTCATTTTTCATAATTAATGTGTGCGTGTATATATATATAAACACAATTGCTTATCTAAACCGGAGATTTTAATATAAGTGCAATATGTTTGATTCTTATAAATTAAATTGTAATATATATATATATTCAAATTCTTAATACTTACTACATATGTTCGTCAACAACTTAAAATTTGTTAATATTCACAAGTGGTTTTATGAGCTATAGGAGCAAAATGTCATAATATGTGTTGTACAGAGAATATATCTCATTCACTCTCTCTACCACATTCTTCTTTATAACCCTACATAATTAACTTAAGATCTTCAAAGGATGCTATAAATTTGTAACAATAAATTGTACAATTAATTTAGTTATTTGAGTTAACTATTACAGGCCTCACTGATATTATTTCAAGCCTCTATCATTAGTTATATTTCCTGATTACCCTTTTGATATCAATCCCTATAAGGATAAGTAAAACTTGACATTAATAAAGTATTTTAATAAAGCTCAATTTACATGAACTATTTGCACCACTTTCTACCTTTCAGAGAAAAAATATTTTGAAAAGGGTTCTTATAGAGGCATTCTCCTGCATTCACCATCAGCATATCCCAGATTCAAGCTCAGTAATACTCTTAAAATCTCAAAGTGAGTGGTATACAGTATAAAAAATAGACAAAACAAAATGTATAATTTAGATTTACTGCTGAATGAGATGATCAGATAAACAGAAAATCAAATGCTGGCACAACTTAGTAATTAATTTATTATATTAAATAAAACAAATAAACTCACAAACACAAAATGACATATTATATCTAGATGTAAGTGAAAAACCCCTTCCTTGTTTTCTTTGAATTACATGGAGATATAAGGTTATGGTAAAGCTCCATCTATTGATCATAAATGCAAGCGATAGCAAGTTACGTGATTTATAACTTGTTTTTGTTTTTCATATATATATATTGTAACGGTCAAAACTCGTCTATCTCGTTAACACACTGCAGAATTTAAACCCTAGACATGGAACTCAACACTAGGAAGGGTTACTTCCCAGAAGTCCCAAGTTCAATTCCAAAGTCTAAACTCCACAATGCCCTCTACATGATAATGCATTTGATGCTACTAATAATATAACTTCATGCCGGTGCCAGTGATCAGGAAGAAAACAAAAGACTCTAAATCTAAAATAGCCCTAGGTTCATTTAACAATAACTTATAGATGTGCCCAAAATAAGTATAATATGCTATGTAATTTATATTGCACCCCAAATAAATAAAGAAAAAAAAAATTTAAAGATAATATTTAATAATTAAATGTTAAACAAAATTTTAGTTATAAATTTAATAGTTATATATGAAAGCAAACAAAATGGCTGATACGTCGTACTTGGGTTATAGTTTATAACGTGTCTAAAATACATTGACATGGTAAGCATGTGCGAGTCACGTAAAGTCTTTAACAGAATTTTAATATTCTAAAATTATTTAAATTGAAATCTTTGAATGGAAAACAGAGAGTAGCTAGCAAAAGTGATTAGCTAAATTATAAGATCAAGCTATGCTGAACAGACTTAAAATTCATTTAAAATAATAGAATATATGTAAAATAATTACTAAGGGAAATGTACGGTGGTGCCAGCGATATAATGCCGAGGAGGGTTGCAGTTTCTGAGTATGCAACTTTATAAAATACTATGAAAAAAAGGTCTTGGCTTTGGATAGGCTTTTTGCCTTTTATTTGGGGCATCTCTAGCCCACTCACAGCTCAAGCCTGGCCCACACCCAGGAGCTTCATAACTGTGGGGATGTACGTGAAATAATTTCCATATGCCATTATAGCACAGTACTGGGAACCGCGGAGTAAAATAAGGGAAATGGATTTAACCATTGATGACCTTTGAAAATGGTAAAGTTTCAGCACCCAAGAACATTCACTAGCAACACAGTTAAATTTTAAAATATACTTAGTAAAAAAAAAAGGCAATTTATTAAAGAACAGAAATAGCTCCCTCTCAACTTTCATATTTTTAATCACCAGCAGACTCTCAACAAAACTTAGAGAAAAATATTTATTCTAACAAAGTTATTATATGCAAGAAATATTTTTAAACATATATAAGAGATGGGATGGGGAAAATGCGTGTTTGCGGTTTAAATAAACTAAGATGGCAACGGCGATTTATTTAACATCTCTACGTAACTCACATTTGCCTAAAGACATTAATTAGATATTTACATTACAATACAGATTTAAATAAAACATTTACAGATATATCAGAAAATTAACCCAAGCACAAGTTCAGCATGCATTAAAAGACACTTGAATGAATACATATTATGGAGTATATAAAATTTATTAGCTATAGCATGAAAGTTTCATGAGATCTTGGGTTAACTTTATTACCTCATTCTTTCAGATCCGTCTGTGGGCATTTCCAAACTGTACTAGAGTTCTTAAGCAAATTTTGATTTTTCTGGGTTTGTTGTTCAGCAGCAGCAGTTAGTAGGTAGATTTCAGAAGCAGAATTCTTTGGGCTGGTTCAGTTAGGCTTGATGGTCCGGTGACAGAACATTGGATGGTGAATGATGGACAGCCAAGGCACTGGTTTCCAAGGGAAAACATCCTACTGCCCCTTTACCCTGTCATTCTAAGGTTAAATGATTTCAAAACTTGTTTTAAACTAACAAATAAGCCGGTCAGTCCGATAACGCAAATAGAATAAGCTATCAGAAAATATCAATTTCAAAATCACAGAAATAACTTTTGCTCTCACAATATCAGGCAGATTAATTAATAATAATCACCAATCAGCACTATTTATATGCTTTCTCTGATTATAATCTAACCCTGCAGTGGTAAAATCCATTCCTTAAGTTATTAATAAATTGGAAAACACGGACTGCATTTTTTAATTAAATCTGCTCGTAAGCACTGTTTTTTAATCTTATCAAAATCTACTAGTAAAACTGGCACAAATATAGTTAAAATTAGCCACTATTGTTCTTTCCCTACCCTCAGTGATTTAAAAAGAAAAGTTGCATGATTTTGATAAACTAAATAAAATTTTATATTTATAACTTTCTTTTGAATTTAATGTCCAGAATCTATTTATCAGTGATATTATTTTATTAAATGCCAACAAATATAGCGAATATAATATTATAAGATAAACAGACTCAAAACAAACTAACTTTAAACAACAATTATTTTCATAATATTTTAAATATTATCGCAGTGTGTGTGTAGATGAGAATATGTGACGTACTTTATTGTACAAGCATATATACGTAACATATACTCGACGGTTTGAAAATAAAACCATTTAAGACAATTTTAATTATTATAAAACCCCAGGCACCCCATTAGACATATAAATTTAAGTGGGATTTTGGTAAATATACACAGTACACACACAATACAATAAAATTAGGGTTTTAAATAAGGCATGAGGGTAGGAAACAGGAAGGCAAGGTGAAACTAAGATTGGTAAGGCATATCTTACTGTTTCAATATATATATATATACATGTAGTATCTAAAAATTAATAAATAATTAATGGACGTTGATTTTTAAATATTTTTGAACAAAATAAAATAAATACTATTTCATATGCAGTATATATATATTTGTAAATAAAGGTTAACTTATTAATTGTATTTTCAAAAAAATATATATCATAAAATTAGTATGTTTAACATAAAAATATATTATTCCCTAGGCAATCATAACTATGTATACTATAGGTTAATTTATAAATTGTATGGAAATAAAAAAATAAATCAATGCCATATATTGAATAGGTTTAAATTATATTAAAATAAAATAAAAACAAAGTTATTTACCGGGACGTATTTTAAATACTTGGATTTGCTAATAAAAACAAAGAAATGTCTGGAGCTAAGTATAAAGTTTTAATCTGGTAAAATACTTCTTTATTTCTCTTTTTCTTTTAAAAAAGGCTCATTGTTCAAAGTTTACAGCATACTCATCATGTATAACTATAAAACAGCAGGCATAATGAATGAGACTTATCCATCCATTTTATAGAACCATTTTTTTCTATAAGACAGGCAATTGCATACAAACAATTATGTATGGGTGATCAAACATCACATGATCACTAATCTTTATGCTTACACAAGCTGCTTTTCACAGAGCAAAATATGGTGACTGTAGTTATTAAAGAACCAAAGACACCAAAAAGTATGAATGCTGAATTGAGTTCAGATCTATACAACTATACAAGCCAATGAGCTTAGTTTGAAAACATTATTGTGTTTTCATTTTGGACTCCAAGCTTTATAGTTAGCTAAAAAATAAAAGGTAGCTGCTGGAGGGTAAGATTAGATCCTAAGATCTAGGTACCGTGCTCTTAGACCTAAAGCTCCTCGCTGATGAAAGCCACAAGCTAGAAACTAATCCAGAGATATTGAATGAGTAGGCATTAAATAGGGATTTTATGCACAAACCTTCCTGCATCCATTGATTACTCTGGCTTGCACTGAGTGGTGCTACTTCATAAAGAGATTTGCCTCTGAATTATATCTGGATTAACATGTTTATCAGGGGAAAAGATCCAAGTACTAAAATGAGTTCTTTTACTCAATTTTGCTTTTTTAACCATTTTATCAAATAGCGTTCTTCTAGGCAATAATTCGTAATCCACACAATAAAAATGTTTATTCCCTGCAAGTGATTTCTAGCACTTTGGTGATAATATATGGTTTTACAATTCTCCACAGAAATTTAGAATCTTTCAGAGCAATAATTCAACTAAATTTTTTCATAAAAGTTTTTTTTCAACACTACAGCTAGGCCATTTTCTCTCTTCTACAAAACAATTCAAGAATAAAAATTCCCTGACTTTAGTTTTAAAACCTAATTTATAGAAATACACATGGAAAAAACTGCTGTCAGCCTGTTTTTTCTTATTGCTATTTTTCTAATTAAAACCCAAGATAAATCTTTTAATTAATTAATAAGATAATGAGTTTAATCAATACAAAAAAAAATATTTTTTTGAATCTCTAACTTTCATAAGAGAAAAAACAAACTTCTTTTCTCATTTCCAAAAGAAAAAAATTATATGAATGATAATTAAAAAATCTTTGATAATTTTACTTCATTTTAATTAATTATAGTTTTACAAAATAATTAAAAAACAACCCAATTTTCTTCCCTTTTTAATTTTTAGGCAGATAAAACAAAACAAAATATGCAGATTTTTCTTTGTGCTACAAAAAAAAAAAAATTAATAAATATTTGTACATATGCAACAAAATTCATTAAGTGAATATTTTATTACATTTGTAAATAAGCATTTATTTTTATATAGCGCTATGTTTATAATTGTAAATACATTAAATATCAGCCTTTCAAGCTACTGTGCATGCGCTTTTTATGAGTGTTAATAATAAATGAATATTTTAACTTCCAACACAAGATATAGTATTTAAGAAAGAATAAAATGAATCCACTTATTCTTTTTGACCCAAATGCTTATATATGAGCAAATCTTAAGTATTGGAAGTGAAAGTGTGAGGATAGACAACTCACTTTAAATTACTGTTTACGATATCTGAATGAATGACTTCGACGAAATTATTTAGAATTTACTACATGTCATTCTCAAATGAAACTTAAACATATGTAAATAAGCATTTATTTTTATAAAGTGCTATGTTTATAATTGTTAATACATTAAATATCAGCCTTTTCAGAGTGACGTGTAGTAAATTTTAGATAATTTTGTTGACGTCATTCATTCAGATATCGTAAACAGTAATTTAAAGTGAGTTGTCTATCCTCATGCTTTCACTTCCAATACTTAAGATTTGCCCATATATAAGCATTTGGGTCGGAAAGAATAAGTGGATTCATTTTATTCTTTTTTAAATACTATATCTTGTGTTGGAAGTTAAAGTATTCATTTATTATTAACACTCGTAAAAAGCACATGCACAGTAGCTTGAACAGCTGATATTTAATGTATTTACATTTGTAAATAAAATGAACATGTTTTTTGTATTGAACTGGGCAGAATTGCATTACTATAATTATATCAAATCTCAATCCACTCCAGCTGCACTCTTTTACCACAACACACCAGCCCCTCAGATGGAGAAATATAATATCCAAAGTTACCTATAGCCAGACTGAGGCTATAAAGGCATAACCTACAGCCACATTTCCAGGCTACACAGCTTCTTGTCTACTAAATTCAAACCCCTGCCATCCAAAGCATTTCTATTTGTTTTGAGGAAAAAGACCTCAGGTGCCAGCTAATCATAAGATATAATTAGCATGCCTGGCTAACAGATAAACAAATTTAGTACCTGATTCATCCCACTAGCTCTTTATTCAATTATAGGAAAAAATATAATAGACCGCTTAATGTCTACACTTAACTAAAGATTGGTTATTAGTGGTATCATTATTAACAAACAACTGACCAAAAGTAATTAGCAGACAGATAATTTATTATAAGGTATTTAAAAAAACATAATACTAAAATATTAGGTACTACAACTTCGGATGATCCACACTGTTCGATAGTGCTATTTCTAGTCAAAAACAAATGGATGTAACATTACCAGGTTGATTTAGATTTTTTAAATTTTTTTCTTATTTATTCAAAAACAAATCAATATAACTTTGTTCTTTTATTTTTGTAAAACATTTCCCTTTTTTAATTTGTAAACAGATATGACTTTGTTCTTTTTTTTAAATTTTTTGGATTTACATTCCTTTTTTTTGTTGTTGTTGTTAAAACATTACTTTTTCGATCTCATGTGAAGTTTGATGAATCGCGATTTACACTCCTCATTTATTAAATTGGGCCATCTAAGAAGAAAAAGTAGGGTTGTTTGCAAAATAGTTACAATTTGCAGTACCTCATACAAATTACACTATGTTTAACAATAAAACATTTCACTTTTTTTTGTTAAATAATGCTTTCACCAGTTAAATTTTTGTTATTTTGGATTTAAATTTTTTATTTTTAGAAAAATAACTTTTGCTTTTATTTCATATCTACATGATCAATAACATTTCACTCAAAACAGGTCCCATTACATAGATCAGACCTTTTGGCATTGATGCGATTTGCATTCCATTTTATATCTTTTACACTGCCTTAATGTCATTACCACACCACAAACACAGTTTCTCTTTGGAGTGAAATTGCTTTTTGGCTGAAGGAAGGCCATACTGTGTCCACTTCTGTAACAGGCAAATCCTACAACTTGAAAGATGAATCTCCTTCTGCCATTTTACTTTTTCAATCTCGCAAAGTTCATGCAAAGTGCGCAACTTTCATGTGAAGTTTTCCAAATCATTATTTACACTCCTCAATTATTAAATTGGGCCAGCTAACAAGGAAAGTAGGGATATTTGAAAAATAGTTACAATTTGCAGTATCTCATACAAATTACACTATGTTTAACAATAAAAAGTTGTGATTGCATATTGCTACACTTTTCATCATTACAATTATAGCTACCTTCATATGATATGCTGTTGATTATTCAATACTAATGTCTATACAGACTGTTGTAACACATCAATGGTAGTGTTTACATGCTAGTGATGTTGGGGAAGTGTTGAATTTATCAACATCAAGTATTTGTATTACAGGCTGTAAGATGTATGAGCAGCTGTATGATGGCATATTTCTGTGCTTTTGCATGGGAATAGTGCCATTGAGTGGGGTGTGTGGATCATCTCAAGTTGTAGTTCCAAATATTATAACAAAACATTATACATTTGTTTTAATCACACTTTTAATAAAATACGTAATAACAAAGATTGATTCAATTACATATTATAATCTGAATAAATATACACACTTGAAATATAATTTGTTATCTACAGAAAAGCTTTACACATATCAATTAAATATTTTATGAAAGATTAAGTATGCACCCACATACTAGAGTTTATGATACTTATAAGGAACACTTATTTATAGAACACACTTAAAGCTAATTATAAAGAACATCAAAGTTTGCCATTGCTTTTAAAGTTTAACACAGTCTTTTATATGAATATTATCAGACTATGAATGGGATATGAAATTGCTAATTACCTAGGATTTTGGTCACACTGTACTCTGAAAGATATGGCTTCTTGCTCTCTCCTACTGTATGAATTTGGATTACCAACCAGTTGAATTTTGGATTTGTTTAATGGTTGTAGCTCCTTGCTGATTTCTACATTCATGAAGATATACATTTCCTACTGATCAGATCATTATATGGGTGGGGCTCTTAATGAAGCCCAGGGCTGTATGCTAGCTCCATACTCCGGTAATTGCTTAGCACTGCATGTTACTAATACAATCACAATTTTAATCTCACAATTGCTATCAATTAAGACTAATGAGAGGCAGAATGCTAGAATAATAGATTTTTAGTTCTTTTATGTGAGTCCTTATTGTTCCTCCAATTATCACTGCCATCTATTTTAATTAATTTTATTAATTATATCCCTATTGTATTTTGATCTACATATTTGCTAGATTAATCTACCTTTTGGATAAGATATTGTTTTAATTATTTCCCATTGTTTTTATTTACTGCATTTTATAGTTATTATTTTCATTCTTTTATTTATCAGTCAAGCAATCTTTGAGAAAATTTAAGTTTATATTATATGGCTTTCCTTGTACATATTAACCCGATTTTACTTTTACACACATGCACACATTTGTAAAATTCATGAAAAGTGAGAACTCTAAATTTGACTTTTTATTTAGTTAAATTTCTCCTCCCTCTAATTGCTTTTTTTAAACTAGTAAACATATACTAATAACTGGTGCAGCGTTTTGCCAGTGCTTTGCCTTTTAGTGATCTGAGATTAGAAAAAAAACCTCTTTAAAATCTTAAATTAAACTTTTCTTAAATTCTTCTACATTATTTCTTACACAATATTTTTACTTCAATGATAAATAATTCCATAGTATTTTTGTTTAAAATTTTTTAGCTACTTATAAATTCGTTTATATTAATATTTTACTTTATAGAATTCATGACCGTGTAATGCTGTTTATTAGCGATACAGTATATATATATTAAGTCTATAAACATATATTTTCGCTCTCAGTAGATGTTTATCTATTTATATATTTTTTTATTTACCTCATTAACATATTAATATTTAATTGGCTAGCTGATATTAAATTGTGATGGTATTCAGTCATGATCATCCCATCACAATATATATATATATATATATATATATATATATATTGTGATGGGATGATATATATATATATATATATATAAGCTCCCTATTTTTGTGACAACTTTAATAAGCTGATAGTGTAAATTCTCATTAGTAAAATTAAAAGTCAGAAATTGATCTGAGGATTAGAACTGAATTGCACTATTATCTGTAAGTCAGTGAAAATTCAAGTTTATTACAGGTGTCACTAGTGTAAAAGGATGCTTGTTTTTATTATTATATATATATATAATTTTCAATTACAGATTTGAAATAAGAGCATTTACAAGACAAAAAGTACAAAAATTGCAGAATGCACAGTGAAGTATGGATAAATATATATTGGGATTTGCAAACAGGGATTAAAAGTGAATTACCTTGGTTAATTAAACAAATACTATTGACTTCAATGAAAATATTGAAATACTGAAATGGACCTGGAGTAAACATATAATTAGAAAAGTTTACGTCTTTAACTCAATTCAAAAGAAATTGCAACCAACTTATTTGAAATAGGTACCTGAGATAAAGAAATTTACTAAAGTGATGAAAGAAATTTACTAAAGTGATGCGAAAAAGAGAAGATTGGAATCAGAGAAATTGGATTAAATATGAAAAGATATGCTATTGCAATAAATTGATAGTAATTAAAAATATTCGTCAATCCTTAAAAAATTAAGACTAATACAACTTAGAAGTAGAATTATTTACTCAAGATATACATTTTGTCTAAAGAAAAATACAGATATCCATAGATTTTCCATTACTAGCTATTTCTAAATACATTGACCATTAGCTTGTGCATAAAGTATAGTAAATTTATACGACAGTTAACTATAAACTTAAATTATTGTGTTTAACAGTTTGAACATAAATATTTAAATCCAAAGGTTTATTTTTCTACTTATTTTTATTTTTAAACCAATTATAATTTTATAATTTACATACTTTATAAATCAATGTGTTTTTCAAAAGACTTTTTAATTCTTTGTTCCACCAAATGCAACCCAAAAGAGTTTGCAAATCAGTTGACATCAACATGATAACACTGAAATGTAACAAAGTCTTTAAAATCGGTCCATAATAAAAACGAATAAGAGTTATTATAATAAAAAGCTTGTGGCTAAGAACTAAAATCAAAGGTAAAATGCATACACGCAAAAGTTTATAATTTCCTTGAAAAGGTATCTTAGGATTTCTGGACGAATATATTGCTTTTCTCTGTTTATAAGCTGTGAAACAAATCCATATAGTTGTTATTAATGATATAGGAAAAACAATTACAAAATGCGATAGAATTACTTCAAGCAAATAAACTTCAAAGGAGCATATTTCATTAAGATCATTCTTTGATAACAAAATATATTTTGAAATATCTAACTGGGAAACGAAATAATTTGTCACAATCAGACCCACATTAAAACTGACAATTCCCCCAAGCATTTTTTTAAATGTTACTACACGCTGGTAGTGAATGGGCCAGACTATGTAACACAAATCATTTATAATTAAACAAATAGTACAGCTTGTATTTGAACTGGTTAGAATAAGATATATCATTACAACAGTCAAATTGAAGTTACTTGAGAAAGTAAAAATACCTAAATATTCGCAAGCTTCTATAGAATCCCATAGGTGATAAATACTCAATGATAGAAACAGCATTAAATAAGGATAATTCTTAAGTACCCGGAAACTTTTATTTAAAATGCTCACAAAAAATACAAGCGGTATAGCTAGAATGTTTATTAAACCAAAAACAAGATTAAATATATATAGATATATTGGTTCAAATTCACAAACGATTAGACTGTGATTAATTAGCATGGTGTAATTATCTTTAGTAGTGTTCTTGAAAAGCATTGTTTATTAAAACTTAATTTAAAATGCTAAGTTTGAGTTCATCTTAAGTTATCCAATTAGAACTTGTAGAAGAGGAGTGATAAACGATATTGAATGGATCTTGATACTTTGTTCATTTCAGACTTCTCTTGATTCTAATAAAATAAAATAAGTAAATTCATTAAAAAATTTTATTCCAATTTTTTCTTCTTATACATATTTTAATAGCTAACATATTGTGATAAAAAATAAGGAATTATTAATATATTATTAAATAACAAATTATTTAATGAAAAAATTTGAAATGAAACATCAGTTTTAAATTACAATGAATACCACTAGGTGTTGCTAGCATCAACAGATTATTGAGTGTTGTAGTAGTAAGGAATGGGATAAAAAAATAAATTTATTAATAAAGACTAGGGAGTTAGAGAGATGGAGAAACAGTATGGAGAGTAAAAAGAATTTAAATATATATAGAAATAAACAGAATATTAGGTGTGAGTTAATATATGATAATAGTAAGGAAAGTAGTTTATTGTTTAAGGCTCGAAAGGGATCTTTAGCTACAAAAGAATATCCATGTAAATGGAAAAATATGGGTGATTTATTTTGTAAATTATGTAAGGAAGAAATAGAAAATATTAGGCATTTGTTAATTGAATGTAAATGTTTGAAAACAGAAAGGGTACATATAATGAAGTTGTGGAAAAATAAATATGAAAAGAGTGATTATACAGAAAGTGAGTTATTGTTTTTTATGCTGGGTTTGGGAAAAGATAAGGGGATTTATATATAAAGGTTATAGAGTTGACAAAGATTATGTTGTGGAAATGGGATAGAGCAGATTATGGATAAATTTAGAGTGGGGAATGTAAAATAAAGTGGCTAACAGGTTTATCTGGGCATAATTGCTGATATATTCTTGACTTCGTTTAAGGAGAAGCCATAATACATCACATCACAGCTTTGAGGGCTCCAAAACAATGGGTTTAAATTTTACCCCTGCATGTTTATTTGTTTTCCAAAATAACTATATTAAAATAAAAAAGTATGAATAAGGCCAAGAATAAAAATAAAATATTTTCAAGAAAATAAAGATATATTTATGAATTTCTATTTTGCGTCATTACTTATGCAATAAGATGAAAGAAGTAGTCATGGTATCTGTAGAACGTATCACTATCAAAATTTGGAGGCATTTGTTAATTGAATGTAAATGCTTGAAAACAGAAAGGGGGCATATAATAAAGTTATAAAAGAATAAATATGAAAAAAGTGATTATACAGAAAGTGAATTATTGGTTTTTAGCTGGGTTTGGGAAAAGATAACGGGGATTTAGATATAAAAGTTATAGAGTTGACAAAGATTATGTTGTGGAAATGGGATAGAGCAGATTATGGATAAATTTAGAGTGGGGAATGTAAAATAAAGTGGCTAACAGGTTTATCTGGGCATAATTGCTGATATATTCTTGACTTCGTTTAAGGAGAAGCCATAATACATCACATCACAGCTTTGAGGGCTCCAAAACAATGGGTTTAAATTTTACCCCTGCATGTTTATTTGTTTTCCAAAATAACTATATTAAAATAAAAAAGTATGAATAAGGCCAAGAATAAAAATAAAATATTTTCAAGAAAATAAAGATATATTTATGAATTTCTATTTTGCGTCATTACTTATGCAATAAGATGAAAGAAGTAGTCATGGTATCTGTAGAACGTATCACTATCAAAATTTGGAGGCATTTGTTAATTGAATGTAAATGCTTGAAAACAGAAAGGGGGCATATAATAAAGTTATAAAAGAATAAATATGAAAAAAGTGATTATACAGAAAGTGAATTATTGGTTTTTAGCTGGGTTTGGGAAAAGATAACGGGGATTTAGATATAAAAGTTATAGAGTTGACAAAGATTATGTTGTGGAGATAGGATGGAGCAGAATATGGGAAAATTTAAGAGTGGGGAATGGAAAATAAAGTGGCTAACAGGTTTATCTGGGCATAATTGCTGAGATATTATTGACTTCGTTTAAGGAAAAGCCACAATACATCACATCACAGCTAAAAAATTAATTTTTTTCTAAATTTTTTATTAAAATTATTTGCAAATTCTGAGAAAATGTATTATCATTGGGAATACATATGCCAATCTGAAATACATATGTATGCAAAGTTTTAAATAAATCGGAAATTGGAAAGTAGTCAAAATTACCAGACTAAAAAATAGAGTAAGTTACATGCAAGCTTATAAAAATAATTTTAATTTATAATAATTGCAGAATATATAAAAAAGTTCTTAGGAGTAAAAATTACTTTAGATTCATATTGTTTGCATAACATGTTTTACCACACTTCAGATTCAAACTTAATAGATATTCTCAAATATATGAAGTATAATTAATTATATCTTTTTATTTATTTCCAATCATTATCTGTAGAGTTATCGTTCAAAAGGCAAATATTGTATATTATACCATTATTTTCTAGTCTTTTTCTCTCTTGATTTGCTTTAAAATTGCTTATAGCTATCTTTTTTCTTAAAGTTAGTTATAAGCTTTGTCCATCTCAATCCATTTATAGTTCTTTCTAATATATTTTTATTAAATCTTATAATTTTATGTATAAGTCTAATCCATTTCCTCTCTTTCTTTTTTATTTTCATCAATATATAAATAATCTTTTTTAAAATTATATTTTCAACATCTTTAAATTGTAAAACTGTCATGGCAAATACATTTCTCATTTTTCTCTGAATCCACTTCTTACTAGTCTCTAATATTTCCTTCGTTTAATTTGCTCCATCATCTATTGTATATAAGATAGTAAATAAAATAAATTCGCTTCATTTTTTTTTTTAACTGTAAAGAGACATATGTTGTTTTAAAAGTTCTTATTAAAAGTTTGGTTATCTAATTGCAATCTTCTATATCGTAATTATTTAAACACCCTAATCTAATCTTGTGTTAAAGATTTGTAGAGATCCCTACTGGCGTATTCAGACGCATAGTCTTAAGGTGATAGCCTTAATATATATTACCTTACTATCATTTGTAAAATTTTATTCTCTTGGTCTATTTTTTAGTGCTTTAATTCTTTTTCATTGCTTTCGTCTCAATTTTAATAGAAGTTTGTTTTACTCTATTTGATATTTGCTACTCTTCTCTTCCATTATTTGCATTGACTAACTTCCTAGGTGTGGTTAAATAATAAATTTTGAATGTCAGATAAAATGAAAAAACAGAGGTAGTGATCTTTACAGGACAATCTTGAAAAGTATGGATTTTACGCGACTTGGAAAACTATCTTATAAATGAATGCAGAAACTTAAAAATCATTCTTTATTGACAGAATATAATATGTCGATATATGTTTTTCTACTTTACAATAAAGTTTTATCAAGATGGAAAGTCCATTTTATATTTTTCCTGCATTTTATAAATAGAAGTATCGGTGGTTGTGCAGTTCTTTTCACACTTTGCCTACAGTAAATCCGGCATTCTATAAACTGCCTTGACAATTTGCATTATACAATTTATTCTACACTTTCTCTATTACTCTTAGGCATTCCACACATATTTCAAGCATTCAGTACATTGTTGTTCTTATATGGTATTGATAGTATTTATATAATCATTCAAATTAAATGGACTGAAGATATAGTGCATCTAATTTCCATCCCATTCTCTGGAAATAGATTCCATACCGAATAAAAGTTTTAAATATGTCCAGTCCTAATCAGGTTAAAGATTTATTTTAGGTATGCAGCCTAGAGGCATCTTTGTATTGGTCAGAAAATGGATATTTAACTAGTTATTTCAAATTAAAAATAAGACAAATATAATGCATCATTCATGCTCTCAGCAATGCTGACTGAAAAACCTGTGATTAGCAACTTTTTCACTGTTTTTTCTAGATGCTGTTGACTTACTTAAAAATGTTTACTTACGCCTTTTTTTTTTGTCTTTCAATGCACCGATTTATATAATTCACGAGATAAATTCAAATTAAACAATTCGCTATCTGTAAAGGCAAACATTTTATGTGCAGAGTAATGCATCATATATACTATGCAACCTTCCCATAGTTACAATTTATGTTCTATACTTGTTTTATATTGCGTTACTTTGAACATGAGAAGAAACCTTGGTAGAGAAACCATCTGGTAGTGAATTTTTTGATTTGATTTTAATTAGAGATTTAATTGTCATTTGATATATTTGATTTATTATCTTCGTTTAACTTTTGGTATTTGATATTCTATTATACTAATGTAAATATTTTTTTCATATGTCATAACATCGGCCGGGAGGCGAATCTGCAACAACCGTCTGCAACCAACTGCTTGCTTGCAAGGCGGCTGCGTTGACCTCTCGGCTAACAACGCTTGACAACTAATGTAAATATTTTACTTTTCCAATTTGAATCAAGGTTGTTCTTACTTACCAAATATTCCGTCTGGTCATATCTGATATAGTACGATTAGTTCTTTAAATTTGCAGATAGGGTAAAATAAAATCTTCTACTGTTGCTTTGTTAATTAGGAGAGATTAATTTAAACTAATCAAGCAAAATGATAATTCGTTAACATTTACGAATCTTTTTTTAATCCTTTTAATAAAACGTTGGGTTTTGCTGTAATTTTATAATCGATCGAAGTCATTTATATTAAGTAATAACATTAACTTTTAATTCTTTTAACAAATAGTGTCAGATGTAAATTTACTATAGTTTTCTAAGTGTCATAAAACTGTCAGGTATATATTATTTAAAAGTATCATATAACAATCTTTGGCATCAATTTTGTTAAGAAGATGAAGTTTAAAAAATGCTGTGTATATATCTTGTCGCCATCGTCATAGCGATACCAAAATTACATTGCGAGTGTATTTTGTAAAATAACATGTGCTTACTTATGCACGTATATGCATACAAAACGGAAATAAATGAACGAGAAATGAAATGTTCGCGTACAGAAAACAATTATGCAAATAAAGATTTTATTTGTTTGCTAAATACGCACTGATATCACTGATATCCGTTTAACTAATTTTCGTGAGGAGACAATCCCAAAACTTTATAAATAAAGGAAAAGTTTTCATATATAAATGAAGACAATAATATGCAAAGGAGATAAATGGCTCTCTTTCTTTCACCATCCTCTCACTCCTGTTTGATGAGGTGGAAGAGGGAAAATATTAACTATCAAATTAAAAATTATACAAAGAGTGCTAATTTTTTAAAAATTACTTTGATTTGTTAAAAGTTAGGAAAATACTCATTATATTGGGATATTCTTTTAATATGGAGCACTAGCCCAAAGCTAACAGCACATCAGCCCTTACCCTCAGTGTATTGTCCAGTGTTTTCTTTATCAATTATTAGAATCTGCTAGGATGGGAAACAGAATCTTGCATACAAATTGCCAAGAAAGCTTTTTTGTTTCAAGCAAAATAAAATACCAACACTACGTATAACTATATTCAATGTTTGCATGATAATAATTAAAAGAGGAAAGATATTCAAAGGCAGAAGAAAGACTTTCAAGATAAAACAGAAAGATAAGTTTAAAAGAGAGAAGCTTTAATGTTTTATATTGTTTATGAATATTCAAGACGAATAAATAACAAGACATATTGAGCTATAAAAGAATATAGAATGAAAACTGAAATTTGAGATTGTCAAATAAGACATATTTTTTTTTCATAAATGAAAGAAAATAATAAAACCTTTAAATCTGAATTAGTTGTGAAGGAACTATGTTATAATTGAGCAAAAATAATATGAATGAATCTATTTCAACAAAAGTTGCATTGAAATAAATAATAATTTCTATTTCATATACAGGTGTGAGAAGTTGTAATGAACAGTTAGAGATATAAAAGATTTGAACTTCTGTCCTAAAATATTATAAACAATACTCTATCGGTTTATTTTTTTATTAATATGTCTGATTGTTATTTTTATACATATACTAAAGGAAGTATTGAATGTCCTGCTTTTTTATTTTCTAAACCTTTTGTTTTATATAATATATGCTAATAATTATACAGCATTAGTGCCACACATATGATTTCCAGAAAGACATGCCCCATAGCTCTGAGAACATACACTCTGATGTGATGTGTGGTGTATGGTTTTAGAAGCAAATGGTTGTTAATACATGTATTGTGAGGTTTATATATATATATCAAATCCCAAAAACTACTCTTCAATTTTATTGCTATATAACTGTTGGCTATTTATTTAATGGAAAACTTTAAATTTATCATTTGCTTCTAATTTTTTCTTATTTAATTAACAGTTGGCTGCTCTGTGCATAGTTACTGTTATAATATAGAAATTAATTATATTAAAATTAATTTTCTTTTTTCAGCATATGGCTAGGTGCTTGGAAGAACATGAAACATTTAAACACCAAAATAGTAGAATGTTCAAAAAATATTTAATTGAATTGCCCAAACTCAATTTTTAATTCACCCCCATCCCCGAATGAATATATAAGGGATATTTATTTGTAACCATTGAATCAATCATTCTCACATTAGCACTAAAGATAAACACTATCAAAAATTTTAATCATGTGATATATGTAATATGAAAATAATTTATTACCATAGTCTTCCCCCTTGTATCTACAACACCTGATTTCAAACTATGGTACTATTACTGAAATTTGTGAATAATAAATATGCAGATTTTGTATGAACTTTTAACAAACACATTTTATGGGCATGCACACACACAAACATATATATATATATATTATAATGATCGAAATGAAAGTGAAGATCGCATCGCACCGCACCGCACTACCAAGGGCGCCATCTAGGCATTTGAGCCTAGAAAAATTTATAAAGTAGGCAGATACGCGCTGTTAATATTCCACTTTATTTAAATATTCCGATCGTTAGCCCAAATAACTAGCTCAGCGGAGACACAGAGATAAAAATCTATAAATTTTATATCTTAAATATCAAAGAGTAAAAGCCACTGCCAGAAATTAACATATAAAAATATTTATTTACGCACATATAAAATAATATTTAAATTTTGAGGAATAAATTTTCTTTATAATTTTATATTGATCTTTAATTCTAAATTTAAGTAGATTTCAAATAATGAGTTTACTATTTATTTAGAGGGTCGAGTATGAATGGGCTACACAGGTCTGCATTTGAAAGGAAAATATTCTTCCCTGATTTAACCTTAGGCAACAAATTTCGCAATCAACTGGCACCAATCCATCTGATACATTCATGTATTCAATGTAGCATGATACGACAACACAAAATACTATATTGTCAGGAATGTACATCTGAATAATAAGTAGAAATAGAGAAGATATTGACTCTCCACCAACAGGAATGTGACATCTGTTGGCAAGTAGATCAATAAACAAAAAACTCCATAGGAATGGACTGCGGTCTTCTGCTGACTTACAAACCCATCCATAGGCAAACAGAGGGTGTGTGGCGTATATCTATAATCCTGCCCGTAGCGGACCTCATACTACATCTACTAATTACACAAATATATCCAATCCATTGAACCAATTCAACTACGAAATGAATAACCTAAGATTACCCTCCCTTAATACAACTTTACAAAACTATATAGCCATTCACGCCCGACTTAATTTTAACATTTAAATACGTTCGCACAGATTTGTTTAAAAATGTTGGGTATAGATCGATTACATAGATTCCACGGTCAAAAACATTTCAAAATAAACATAAACGATCAAAATACAAAATTATTGATACCGACAATCGCAGAGGGAAACTTATAAATAACCCAATAGTATTCACCATAAGATACTTGCGTTGTCACCAATAACTTAAAAGACATCCGAATAAATACATTTTAGATACTCACCGTAAGGTATCATTATTTATCGAATGTCTATATATTTTGATCAAATATGAAAACCAAAATATAATTAACCACAAACGAATCCATGCAAGCGTCTATAAACAACTTAAATTTCATACATTTAAATAATCTTTACAATAAGAAAAAAATAAAATGGAAATGATGTTTATCAATCGGAAAACATATAAAATTAAACATTATTAATTTGATTTAAAAACTTACAAAAGTCAGATAAGAGTCCGTTTTTAACATTTAAGTTGGCTTGTTTATCGATTTATAAAACTTGACGAAAGTTCTTAATTGATTTTAATAATTTTTCATTTCATATAGCTTATGGTAGGAGAGTCCAGGTTTCTGCTTATAATTCCCACGGAGACTTTCCTGGAGGACGGTCTGATATTTTGGAGGTAGCATTAGCTGGTTCTGTTCTGGTATCACAGTCTTTTCATTTGTCCTTTTTAAATGGAGAGTGTGGTATGTGCGTCCTACCACCTCTCAAACACACAATGCTGGAACTGTCCGAAAAAACTGTATTTCCCTTTTTATTTTATCCACAAGGATTCAATGAACAAAACGTCACTAATCTATCACTTTCATTAGGGTCCGAGCCAAGGCTTAGTGCTTCCATTGGTCAAGCTAAAATCTCTTTCTTCTCTTATCTAACTTTTCATCTGACTTTTTAATTAAACAGCTTTTAGATAATTAATAAACAATCATTTCCATTTATAGATTACAGGAATTAATTAATACCTGTTTTTATTTTAACTTACGTTATTTTTTTATTAAAATATTTTTATATTTCAATCTTGTATTTTTTTATTAAAAAAAATACGTTCAAATACTTTTTTTTTGTTGTTGTTTATGAAAAAATATTTTTAAAGTTTAGCATCTGTGCGAATGTATATACGTTTAACAATATTTTAATTTTAGCGTTTAGTTTTTTACTTTTATTTGCGAACTTTTAAGTTTTTATTTTAAATAAATGTAACGACATATTTATATATCGTTACAATATATATATATAATATAGAAATAAAACAAACTAACTCCTTCCTTTAAAACTTGATTTGGTTCTTGTGTATAATTCAACCGATGACATATTACCCTGAAGGCATATCAGTCTAATCTTGCAATTTTTAAGATAACGTCTCCAAGTGATCTGCGGACACATGTAATCGCTAAAATGTGTCCGCAGATCACGTGAACATGGTACATTAAAAATCGCAAAATTAGACTGATATGCCTTCAGGGTAATACATCATCGGTTGAATTATCCAGGTCACATGCTAAAAAATATTCAAAAATGAAAAATATCTGATGCAGGTCAGGCAAATACTAAAAAAAAATAAAAAAATGTACATGCATGCGTCCAAATATTCTCAATTTTAAAATACAGCAACACGTAGTGCTGGAATTGGCAGGGGGGCCTCCGGATGTTTTTGTCGAGCCACAGGCTCAGCGTACACGTATATCAGACATTGTATTACTCTCATAGCTGTATGATATAATTCAGAAATTAAAAATAAAATTAAAACGTAATTCAATGTAAGTTTGAGAATTGTAGAAATATTAACAAATATTTTTTGTAAATAAGTTTGAGAACTATAAAAATATTAACAAAAACCTTTTGTAAATTTTAAATAAACACCTAAATAAAAAAGACGCGATCTAATGCAAATCTGGTATTAATGGCGTCCAGAAAACGCCGCACTTTTACATGCATTTGGTAATTTTAAAAACGTACTGCATATTGCAAAATTTTTTTAAAAAATTATTTCAAATTATTTACACATTAAAAACGTAATGTAGAAATATTAACAAAAAGTTTTTGTAAATTTAAAATAAACAAATAAAACACTTTACCCGAATTAATGTGAATCTGGCATTAATGGTGTCCTTGTTATCACATGCATTTGGTAATGTATATTCCAAATTTGTTTTAAAAAATTATTGAAAATTATTTACACATTAAACATAATTTAATGTAAGTTTGAGAATTGTAGAAATGTTAACAAATATTTTTTGTAAATAAGTTTGAGAATTGTAGAAATATTAACAAAAACTTTTTGTAAATTTTAAATAAACACCTAAATAAAAAGATGCAATCTAATGCAAATCTGGCATTAATGGCGTCCAGAAAACGCCGTACTTTTACATGCATTTGGTAATTTTAAAAACGTACTGCATATTGCAAAATTGATTTAAAAAATTATTTCAAATTATTTACACATTGAAAATGTAATGTAGAAATATTAACAAAAAGTTTTTGTAAATTTAAAATAAACAAATAAAACACTTTACCCAAATTAATGCGAATCTGGCATTAATGGCGTCCTTGTTATCACATGCATTTGGTAATGTATATTCCAAATTTGTTTTAAAAAATTATGGAAAATTATTTACACATTAAACGTAATTCAATGTAAGTTTCAGAATTGTAGAAATATTAACTAAAAATTTTTGTAAATTTAAAATAAACAGATAAATAAAAAACACTTTACCGGAGAATAAATTATTTACACATTAAACGTAATTCAATGTAAGTTTCAGAATTGTAGAAATATTAACAAAAACTTTTTGTAAATTTAAAATAAACAGATAAATAAAAAACACTTTACCGGAGAATAAATTATTTACACATTAAACGTAATTCAATGTAAGTTTGAGAATTGTAGAAATATTAACAAAAAAATTTTGTAAATTTAAAATAAACAGATAAATAAAACACTTTACCCGAATTAACATCTCAAAAAAGTAACTGTGATGCCGTGGATAGCAAAATCGCAATAGACAGAAAAATCAAAAAATTTGCCAAACCTCTATACGAATTTTAAATCTCGCGGGTGAAAAAAAAATTGACTCTCTGATGGATTAATCATGCCAATCATTTGGTTACCATGACAATGTCATGCAAAATACGTCGATGTTTACCGAAAGGGAAATCGGTAAGTCAAAAACATCATCGGTTGAATTATACACAGAAAGGAGTTTGCTATTAACTGAAAGGAGACCCTTTGATTCCTCTTGGAGGCCTTAAAAGAACCGAGCAGGGCAAATTCCTAATGTCCACTCCATACGTTCTTGTCGTTGCAGCTGTTATTACTATGTGATTATTCATATAGTATACGAACATGGATGGGCTGCTCACCAACATGCATTAGCCAGCATGGTGAGTTTATTGGCTTTTTACCTCTGAGTTTAAGATCAAGAAACACCATGGTCTTTCTTCTCAGTGCCTGATAAGGCAGAATGAATGTTTGTGTAAATGATAAATATTTTTCCAATACATATATACAATTATGACAGACAAAAATAAAGCATGGCCCTTATTCCCAGGAGGCTGTAAAGTCACCAACCAAGGCAGCGGTTGGTGGCCAAAGGTGGAGGGTGCTAAGAATCCCCTGATTGCGGACCCAGGCTGCCATTTGATGACGACTTTTTATTTAGGTACTTACAACTGCAGATCACTTTCAAGTGAAGGAAGATTGCAAGAATTAGAAGAAGAACTGTCTTATATTAAATGGGACATTATTGGACTTTGTGAAGTTAGAAGAAAAGGAGAAGAAACAATTGATTTAAAAAGTGGACATATACTCTATTATAAAGGCACACATATTGGAAATACAAGTGGAGTAGGATTCATTATAAATAAAAAGTGGAAGAACAATATTGTGGAGATTGATGGTGTATCGGACAGAGTGGCAAGATTAGTTATACAACTTAATAGCAGATACCAAATGCAGATAATTCAGGTTTATGCCCCAACAAGTTCTCATAGTGATGAAGTAGTAGAAGATTTTTATATGGATGTACAAAAGGCTTTTGATCAGAGTAAACAACATTTTAAAATTGTTATGGGAGACTTTAATGCTAGAATTGGTAGACAAATGAAAGATGAAATTGCTGTAGGTAATTTTGGTTATGGTAATAGAAATGAGAGAGGACATAGACTTGTGGAGTTTGCAGAAAAAGAAAAACTTTATATTATGAATTCATTTTTTGAGAAAAATGTTAAAAGGAAATGGACATGGAAGCATCCAAATGAAGGTACAGCAGAATTGGATTATATTTTGACTAACAGAAAATACATATTTCAAGATTGTAATGTTCTTAATAAATTTAACACAGGAAGTGATCATCGATTAGTAAGGTGTAAGTTACGTGTTAATGTAAAACTAGAGAGACAAAAATTATTAAGAAAAACAATATTTACAGTTGATATTCCTAATCTTCAGAAACATTCTAATGAATTTAAATTAGAACTTACAAATAGGTTTCAAGTGTTAGGAGATTTTGAACATGATTCAGATTTGAATGAAATTAATATGAAAATAACTGATACACTTTTAAAAACTGCAACAAACATAGCTGGTAGAAAAAAGCAGCAATTGACTAATAAAATTTCTACTGAGACTAGAGAATTTATGAAGAAAAGAAGGAATATGAAGATATACAAAAATGATGTATTAAAAAGAATTGAATATCTCGAATTTTGTAAAATGGTACGGAAAAGAGTTGAAAATGATATAAGAAAGTATAACTGTGAAATAGCAAGGAAAGCTGTAGAAGAAAATAAAAGTCTCAAAAATGTTAAACAACATTTTGGTATTGGTAGGAAATTTATATCTGCAATAAGAAAAAAAGATGGAATTATTACTAAAAGGAGAGATGACATCATGAAATTGGTAGAAGATTTTTATCAAGAATTATATAGTAATAAAGAACAAGTACCTCCTATATCTATTACATCTTCCGAATTGCCCAGAATTTTAAATGAAGAAGTGAGACATGCAATTAAGTGTATGAAGAAAGGAAAGGCTCCAGGAAATGATGGAATTATAATTGATATATTAAAAGAAGCAGGTGAAGAAATAGAAACAATTTTAGCAAAGTTATATACCAAATGTCTAAATGATAAAGATGTACCGGAAGATTGGAAGAATGCAGTAATAATATTAATATTTAAAAAAGGTGATAAAGAAGATATTAGAAATTACAGACCTATCAGCCTTTTATCAGTTTTATATAAAATTTTTACCAAGATAATTACAACTCGTCTACAGAGAACTTTGGATTTCCACCAACCAAGAGAACAAGCTGGATTTAAAAGTGGTTTTAGTACAATAGATCATATCCAGGTATTGAGAGAAGTCATAGAAAGGACAAACGAATATGAGTTGTCATTATGTTTTGGATTTGTAGATTATGAAAAGGCATTCGATTCTATACACATTTCTTCAGTGATTAAAGCATTGGATCATCAAGGTATAGATCCAGGATATTGTCATATTTTAAAGAATATTTATAAAAATGCAACAGCAACAATTAGATTACATAATGATACTGGAAAAATCAACATTGAGAAAGGTGTAAGACAAGGTGACTCCATATCTCCAAAACTCTTTACAGCAGTGCTGCAAGAAGTATTTTGTGGATTAAAATGGGAAACTAAAGGAGTGAAAGTAAATGGAGAGTATTTAAGTCATTTAGATTTCGCAGATGATGTAGTTGTTTTTGCAAATAATGCTTCAGAGCTGCAGGAAATGTTGCAGGAGTTAGCAGATGAAAGTAGAAAAGTAGGACTAAAGATAAATGTTAAAAAGACGGAAGAGCACACGTAATCGAACTGCTCAAAATATGAAAATAAAGATTGATTATGAAGAATTAGAAGAAGTTAACAGTTACAAATACCTTGGTCAGATTATTAATACAGATGGAAACATAATGGAGGAAATTAATCATAGAATTAAACTTGGTTGGAGTGCTTTTGGTAGAAATAACTTGATACTAAAAGGAAATATGCCTATGTGTTTGAAAAGGATGGTTTTTAACAAATGTGTTTTACCAGTTCTTACTTATGGATCTGAGACTTGGACACTTAATAGAAGAGCAATACAGAGACTTCAGACCACTCAAAGGAGTATGGAGAGATGTATGTTGGGAGTAACAAGAAGAGATCGAAAACGCAATGTATGGGTAAGACAACAAACAGGTGTTACTGACCTTATTGAAAAAATTAAAAGATTGAAATGGAGTTGGGCTGGACATATTGCTAGAAGAGATGATAATAGATGGACAATTGAAATTTTAAACTGGATTCCAAGAGATTGTAAAAGACCCAGAAAGAGACCACATGTGAGATGGATGGATGAAATAAGAAAATGTGCAGGGGTGTTGTGGAGAAGAGAAGCTAAAGATCGGAGAAGATGGATTAAACTTGGAGAGACCTTCATCCTGCAGTGGATTGATAATGGTTGATGATGATGATGACTTTTTTTTACTATAATCATAAAAGAATCCTTTACTATTTTTATATCTTTTCAACACACTAAAATAAAATATATATACAATAAATATCACATATTCCAAAAAAAAAAATTAAATTAATTAAAAATTACAAAATATATCCATAACCAAAATTTTCTTTTTTTTTTTTACCTTATCTCACTCCCCTTTCCTATTACAATCACAACTTAAACACAACTAATTCCTTTTTAAAAATCTATATATATCAAATAAAAACTTTTAATTAAAAACCTATTATTTTCTTTTATCTTTTTCTATTAACATCCTATTTAATTCTGGTTTTATTTCATTTATGTATACACCCTCTTTTATTATCCTTTCATTATATGACTTAATACATTCCAAAGGTTTTATTTCAAAATCCCCATGCTTAAATTTATTCTTATGAATGTAAATAGCAGAATTTTTATCACCTAAATGCTGTTTTAATCTAGTTTTTAATTTATTTTTACTAGTCCCAATATATGTCATTTCTACATTCTTTCTAAAACAATTCAAACATTTTATCAAATAAACTGAATTCATAATGTCTAACCTATTATAATCCCCATTATTATTAATTAAAAAATTTAAATTTGCTTTCTTTTTATAAACTGGACAAATTGAAACATTATATTTCCTATTAATCATTTTAACTAATTTCTTAACTTTAATAAATAAATCTTTAGATATATTAAAACCAACATAAATAATCTTTTCTCTATTCCTATTCCTATCTAATCCCATTCTATTCCTTATTTTATTTATATTTTTATTAGAAAACAAATGTTCAACTACACCCCTAGGATAATCATTCATAAAACATTCATTCCTAATAATATCAACCTCATTCTCAAACAAATTACTATTTGAACATAACTTAATTGCCCTAATAATTTTATTATTAACAATATTAATTTTACTATGATTATCAATATCTGAAAACCAATTATTTGATAATCCAAAAAATGTTTTTTTTCTAAACACAGATGTTTCTATACTAACACTACCATTCCTATCAATTTTTTTTAAAAATTCTAACATCCATATATTCAATAACATTAATATATTCTTTTTCCATAGTAAATTTTATTTTTTCAACTCTACCATTAATATAACTCAAAAAATTATCTGCATTTCTTTTATTACCATTGAAAACCATAAAATAGTCATCAACATATCTAACATAAAAAATTGGTTTATTCCTATATGAATAAACCAATTTTTTATGTTAGATATGTTGATGACTATTTTATGGTTTTCAATGGTAATAAAAGAAATGCAGATAATTTTTTGAGTTATATTAATGGTAGAGTTGAAAAAATAAAATTTACTATGGAAAAAGAATATATTAATGTTATTGAATATATGGATGTTAGAATTTTAAAAAAAATTGATAGGAATGGTAGTGTTATTATAGAAACATCTGTATTTAGAAAAAAAGAAACATTTTTTGGATTATCAAATAATTGGTTTTCAGATATTGATAATCATAGTAAAATTAATATTGTTAATAATAAAATTATTAGGGCAATTAAGTTATGTTCAAATAGTAATTTGTTTGAGAATGAGGTTGATATTATTAGGAATGAATGTTTTATGAATGATTATCCTAGGGGTGTAGTTGAACATTTGTTTTCTAATAAAAATATAAATAAAATAAGGAATAGAATGGGATTAGATAGGAATAGGAATAGAGAAAAGATTATTTATGTTGGTTTTAATATATCTAAAGATTTATTTATTAAAGTTAAGAAATTAGTTAAAATGATTAATAGGAAATATAATGTTTCAATTTGTCCAGTTTATAAAAAGAAAGCAAATTTAAATTTTTTAATTAATAATAATGGGGATTATAATAGATTAGACATTATGAATTCAGTTTATTTGATAAAATGTTTGAATTGTTTTAGAAAGAATGTAGAAATGACATATATTGGGACTAGTAAAAATAAATTAAAAACTAGATTAAAACAGCATTTAGGTGATAAAAATTCTGCTATTTACATTCATAAGAATAAATTTAAGCATGGGGATTTTGAAATAAAACCTTTGGAATGTATTAAGTCATATAATGAAAGGATAATAAAAGAGGGTGTATACATAAATGAAATAAAACCAGAATTAAATAGGATGTTAATAGAAAAAGATAAAAGAAAATAATAGGTTTTTAATTAAAAGTTTTTATTTGATATATATAGATTTTTAAAAAGGAATTAGTTGTGTTTAAGTTGTGATTGTAATAGGAAAGGGGAGTGAGATAAGGTAAAAAAAAAAAAAAAAAAAAAGGAAAATTTTGGTTATGGATATATTTTTTAATTTTTAATTAATTTAATTTTTTTTTTTTTTTTTTGGAATATGTGATATTTATTGTATATATATTTTATTTTAGTGTGCCTTGAAAAAGACTATAAAAAATAGTCGAAACGTCGGATTTCTTTTTCATGATTATAGTCATAAAAAATCAAGTTTTAAAAAGAAGGAGTTAGTTTGTTTTATTTCTATATTAGATATATATGAACTATTTTGAAAAGAAGAACTGTGTGCTGGATATATTAAATTATATATTGTGCCATTACAATTTAGTCACTAGCTAAATTTATAGTAATGTGCATGTGAGGAAATGTAAAACCAAAAATCATCATCACATTTTTATATAACCATAAAAGAAGCTGTAGGGCATCCAAGTTCAAACCCTACAAGGTCCAGTTCTAAAAGCTTTAGATAGAAAGAGAGTGGGTCAGCAATTATATGCTTTACTTGTTTGTGTGTTAATAAATCTCAAAAAGAGCAGCACACACATTTAATATTTAAATTTTCTGTTAAAAAAGCAAAGTTATAATGCATACGTATAGGCAGTGTATGTGTAAGCTATTTAATTGTTTTATATTTCAAATATTCAACATTTTAACTTTCTTTAAAACTAACCTATGCTTGATCAATTCTAATATCTTATTCTATACTTCTATTTTGCTTTTCTATAATTGTAATTGGGATTTAAAAGTTACAGATTTAATTAAATAATAGGGTTATAATTACTAAGCTAGCAATTATATTATTTAATGTTAGTTTATGAATGATTTGAAATAATGAAGTATGTGTGTACATTACATACAGAAATTTACATTTATTAAATATTGAAAGAAAAGGAAGGGTTAAATCTGTCAAATTATTTTTTTTGTACAATTTTATGTTAAAAGAGGAAATCTGTTGAATCAGATATCTATTTTTGTAGCAATTTTGTTTTTGTAAATGATTGTTTGTCACTTTGGGAGCTTAATCTGGGTGGGAACTCTAATTTTGAAATTGTCTTATCTTAAGATCTAAAGAAGGAAGCTCAAAAATTTGAAATGTTACCTAGGTGTAAGAAAAAAAGGGATTTAAGTCTATTTTTTTTTGTAAAACAAAAGTGTCTGGAAAAAGGATTAAACTTTTCAGTTGAAAAATAATTTAGTTGAAAATAAATTAGAGATCTAATTAAAACGAATTTGTCCAAAAATAGCAAGTGACGCTATCTCTGATTGGTTAAGTTAGCTAAAAATTGGATATAAAAAGTGTCTGGAAAAATCAGTTGAAGAATTATTATTGTGATTATGATTCAGATTATTAGACTATTAAATTGAATGTTGAAAATATAAGAAATGACTGGCTAGAAAAATTATATGTATGTCCCATCTTTTCCGGACCATCTGGGGAAGCTGCACATCATATAGGAAAGAAAAGATGTTTTGTCTAAAATAATATTCTACACCTTTCAACTGACCAGAGAAATAAGATGTTCTTAATAGAAGGAAGAAAGCATTCACCTGCATTCGATGAAAGATGAATTAATCTACCGATAAATATTAATCATCAAGTCCAATTAATTGTTCCAGCAACTGATTTTAAACTCAAGAAAATTTATAAACGTGAAAACAACTGCTGTATTTCATCCACTAAAAGAATCATGCTTGACAGGAAGAGAAGAAAAATTGATATAATGATTTCCAAATTATCCACTAAAGTAAATAACCTCAATAGGATCCTCATCATCAAATAATTATATACTTCAAGAAAGTGATTGTTCCAAAGAACACGGAAATTGTTGCTGCCAAGTATAGACAGTATACAAGACAAGTGAACCCTTGGATCGGTAATATGACTTTTATATCTATTTTCTTTATGCAATCAGAGTATTAATAAAAATTTAGTAATAAAGTGACATATTTTATTTAAAGAACTTTTAAAGACAATTCAGATCGATGGAAACCAAGAATGTCTTAATAATAATAGCTTTGAACTACATAAATGATTGTGAATGTATCAAAATTTATTTGTTTATTAATTTTACAGTTATGAAATATTAATGTATAAAACAATTTTTTTATGGTATTATGATTTTAGTTTTAACTAATATATTATTATTATTTTGGGATAAAACACGCACATACATAGTAATATTTTATATGTGTATAATTGCGAGTGAATGTGAAATAATAAGTAGTATTGAAATATTAGATTATTTTGTTTCAAGTTAAGTATAGCATTTCAGAGGTAGAAGAGAGGGGGAGAAAATAATTTAAAACTTGTTTCTAAAACTTGCTCTTTCAATTCTACTAACATTTTTTTTTAACATTCTACTTACATGTTAGATTTATAAAGTATGTGTGTTAATGAGCGGATAATATATTTTTTTTCTTGAAATACTTTTCTCATGGAGTGAAAATCATGGTCAATGTGACATCCAACTTAATACAATATACATTTGAAGGGAAAGGGGGAAGAACTTGAAAATTAATCTGAGGATTGTTATATAATCAATTATTATTAGTATTCTTATTCATATCAATTTTCATGTATGTCTAGAAAATTTTATGTATATGTTAGAAATGCAGTAATAAATATTAGTTTGTTTTATTAAATGAGGCGTATATATTTCATTAAGTGTAGTCTTTGTTAAGTGTGATCATTCATCATCATCAGTGGTTGAATATCAGTTATTTAAGATATAAGTAAATATGCTAAAATTAAGCAATAATTATGAATTTCTTTATAAAAATTAGTTTTATGTTTAGGCTTAGTCCTAGAGCTGTAGTTGAAACCCTTGTCATTATCATTATTATTATTATTATCATCATCATCGTCATCAACGTTTTAATTAATGAGCTGTTTAACTGTTTAAAGGCCATAAATAAATATTGATTTTATAATATTTAGTGATTTCTTAGTATTATTATAACCACATCCCATCATCTATTTCATGCAAGGATGAGTGAATTGCCATCCTAAATTAGTTATATATAATCTGAGCTAGTAAACTTATAAAAATATTGAAACACATTTGTTATGCTAAGATCTAAGAAATGATTTATGTCTAATATACTCCACTTTGGTTTAAAGATGTTTTACTTTTACCTAAATATTAGTGCGTATAGTGATATGGCTCAAAAAGCAAAATCTCCCATTTTTATTAGAAATAAAGTACCAAAAAAGGGGATTCAAACCCGGTACATGTGAAAGGTTATTAGATATAACTGTGTCTAGATTCAGATAATCTAGTGGCGCCCTGCTAGACCATATTCACTTAGTATTTGTTTAAACATGCACTTAACATCAAACCAAGAAATGAAAGTGGATAAGATCTACTGTCTGTATACCTGAGTTATATTTTATTGAATTACTAGTGTACTCACCTCACATGATTTCATATACCTGAGTTATAATACTTGTTATTAATAATTTGCTTATAATTATTGATAGTGGGATATCTTGAGAAATCCAACATTATTTTAAATATTATGATCTTATATATATATATATATTGTAGACAACTGAGATATGGTAATAGTTATTTGAACCATCTTTAATTTTGTTACAATGGCGCTCAATGTGGGGCCTGATATTTTACCATATACCTAAAAAAGGGAGTCTATAGAATGATAGGAGATGTGTGGTTAAAAATAGAGAAATTTTTTTTTAGTAAAATTTTTTTTTCAGTAAAAATTTTTTTTTTGTCTTACAAAATTTTCTTGGCCAAACAGTCTTATTTTAGATTTGTATATGATGATGTTTAATATGATTTAATTTTTCATTGATGATGATAAAATGGGTACAGCCATAAAACAGCTTGTTTTTTTTATCAATTTTGAAAATAGAGATGAATATCACAACTTAAGACAAAGGTGAAATAAATAATAGAATTTTTTTTTGTGGAACATTAAAATGATTTATTGCCAGATAGGATAGGCATAGTAATAGTGATGAATTATGGAATAGTGGTCTCATGTGTGTTTGGGGAGTTCATTTTGTAAAAAAGTCTATGATTTTAGAGGTTTGATTGGATGGTTGATCGTTGGAGTTTGGTTGGTTAGATTGCAGTTTTGATGAGAGTGGAGAGTTTTGTCATTGCCTTGAGAATGCTGTGTATTTCATGTAACTTATGAATGATCAAACCCATTCACTGCTCCAACCCAATTTATAAGTTATCTTTATGTTATCATGAAGCAGTTAACAGCAGACCTGCCATGATACCAGCCTATAAGTCTCCAAGAGAGAGAGCATGGCATAGTTTTCCAATCAAGTTTATATGTTATTCTTATTTTATCATGAAGCAGTTAACAGTAGTCCTGCCATGATATCAGCCTATAAGTCTCCAAGACAGAGAGCAAGGCTTCATTTTCTGTAGCCTATAATAAGCAGGGCATTCCTTGATACTTGCCACATAAGACTCCAAGAGAGAGAGCAAGGCATAGTTTATCTATTTTAGCCCCTAAGACTTAATACTTCTTTTATTGCAACAGAGTTTGCATCATTCAATCAAGGGTTGTGGTAGTTAATAGTGATCGAATTGGGATGATCTTCTGAGTGCTCATGATACATTGTGTGATTATAGTGCTGTGACTGAATCCTTTCATTTATCTCAAGATTGTGAACTGCTAGTCATTCTGTGGACTGTCAATATCTGTCGGATTTCTGGGAGAATGGATGAATGTATAATTTGGGCTATTACAGACAGACATGCACTATATAGATTATTGTTGTGTAGTTCCATCAAATAAGGACATTAAATTTTTTTTGTATTTGTAATGCATAATAAGGTGAAAAGCAAATCAGTCAGTTAGTCAAAGATAGGTGTCAGACAAGGAGAGGATGTGTGGGTTTTTGATGGTCAGGGAAGCACAGATGGGATATATATAGTTTTATAACATGAGTGAACTAAATTATAGTATGGAAGAGGTTATGGAAGAGGAAGGTGCCCCAATACCAGGAATCAGTGATCATTTTCATACTGAAGAAGAGGATGGGGAGGTTTTCTTAAAACAAACACAAGAGGAAAGAGAGGAAGTAGAGGAAGATGCCTTTAATGTTAGTAGCAATAATACGGCCTCAAGTGTGGAAGTAGATGAGGAGCCGGAAGTTGGCCAGATTCAGATAGAAAATAAAGAACCATTAGACATGGAATTAATGATGATGCAGATGTTCCAAAGTATAAAAAGTTTAAGAGAAGATAGTAAGCAAGGGATGGTAAATCTAGAACAAAAGATAGAGAAAAATAATAAAATTATGGTAAATCTAGAACAAAAGATAGAGAAAAATAATAAAAGTATGGTAAATCTAGAACAAAGGATGGAGAAAAGTATAGAGTCTAAGAGAAGATAGTAAGCAAGGGATAGAAAGTTTGAGAGAAGATCTCAAAGCCCAGATAGATAACTCTAGTGAAAATAACAGCCGGATGATCATGGCTTTGGAAACTAGAATTAAAAAATCCAACATAGAGTGTAAAAATAGATTTGCATCATTAGAGGAGAGGATAGAAGGAGTGTGTAGGTCTATGGAAGTCACCAAACAGGAGGGCTGTCAGGGACTACAGTCATTAAAGGCTCAAGTGGAGCAGTCTATTGAAGAAAATAAGAAAGAGATTGAGTTAGTTAGGAATGAGGTCCATGGGTTGGTCTCCCAATCCATATCAGAATGCATAGAAAAGAATGCCGAAATAACCTCTGCAGGAATTAGTATCAGATTAGAGGAGGTGATAGCCAAAGTGGACTCATATAAGGAAGCCACCTTGAGCTGTGTAGATCAAACCCTCACTATGAAAAATAAGTTTAGTGGCTTAGAAAAGGAAATATGAGAAGTTAAGGGAAGCATGGCCAATGAGTGTGTACAAATTGATCAAAATCTTAGGAAAGAATTGGGGAAACAAATGGATAGCTTTAGGGAGGAGATAGTGAAAAGGGACAAGTCAAGTTCTTTGGAAGAGGGACCCAAAATGAATCAACATGAATTGGGTGTTATGTTGGAAAAGGTTGAGGAGAACCAGAAGGCCTATGTTGTAAAATACATGAACCCCAAGATGGAAGATCTCTATCAGAAAATAGAGGAATTAAGAGATCAAGTTGATATAGGATTGCAGAGTCAGTCAAACCTAAATTCAAAGCAGAACGATGGTAGCATCAGTCCAGATGACTGTAGGGATAGCTCAGAACAGAGTCAGTCAGAGAAAAGGATGCCTACTTTAGTTAAAAATCCACAAGGTGAAAAAGAAGTAGAAAGGCCGATAGTAGCCATAATACCAAATCTCCCAGTAAAGAAAGTACATGAGGAGATGGCCAGAGAGCTGATTGGGGTAGATCATAAAGTGAAAAGAAGGAAAAGAGAGTGGGAGGAAAAAGTCCATACACCAGATAAAGTGGATGAGTTAAGAGAGGCAACAGGGGAGATGAAACCAGATATTTTAGAAAGAGAACAAAAGTTTCAACAGTCTGTAGTTCTCAATCTAGTAACAAACCAGCATGTGTGGTTTCAAAAATCTGTCTTCTTAAATAGATTGGAGATACCTTATATATGGTATAGAGAATCTATCTCTCTGAAAAATTTAAATGCTATGAAAGAGTTAAAAGCAGATTATATCTGGTACAGAGAGTCAATCTCTCTGAAGAGTTTAAATGTCCATTATATATGGTACAAAGAATCTATGTCTCTGGAAAATTTAAATGTGAATGATATCTGGTATAGAAAGTCAATCTCTCTGGAAAACTTCAAAGTGCCTTATATATGGTACAGGGAGTCAATCTTTCTGGAAAGTTTAAAAATAAAGTATGTATGGTATAGAGAGTCAATCTCTCTGAAAAATTTCAAGGCATATTACGTATGGTACCAAGAGTCCATATTTCTAAATGGAGTTTGTAATAGGAGGTTATATAAAATAAATCCTCCAGATATGTTTTATAAATACCCAGTCAAGATGAAAAATGGAAATATTAAAAATGGACTGGATGTACATGTGCAATTTTATGCAGACCACAATATGATTTGAAAAGAAAAAGCCATTCCTTACCAAAAATGGAGAGAATCTTTTGTTCTGTTTGTGGATAAGACCTATAATCTAGGGTTTGATCCCTTATACTTCAGCAGAATATGGCAAAGATCTCCAAATAAATTACTGCTAAGATTTTCTAATGAAAAGTATGATATTTACCAGTAGTTAGAAATTTTTTTTTTTTTAATTATTAGTGTGTTTATTATTATTAGTGTATTTTATTAGTTAGGATTTTTTTTAGATGTAGTTAAAACAAAGGTGCTGATGATTTTATCCGAAGGGGGGGGAAGTTGTGCCATTACAATTTAGTCATAGCTAAATTTATAGTAATGTGCATGTGAGAAAATGTAAAACCAAAAATCATCATCACATTTTTATATAACCATAAAAGAAGCTGTAGGGCATCCAAGTTCAAACCCTACAAGATCCAGTTCTAAAAGCTTTAGATAGAAAGAGAGTGGGTCAGCAATTATATGCTTTACTTGTTTGTGTGTTAATAAATCTCAAAAAGAGCAGCACACACATTTAATATTTAAATTTTCTGTCAAAAAAAAAGCAAAGTTATAACGCATACGTATAAGCAGTGTATGTGTAAGTTATTTAATTGTTTTATATTTCAAATATTAAACACTTTGACTTTCTTTAAAACTAACCTATGCTTGATCAATTTTAATATCTTATTCTATATTTCTATTTTTGCTTTTCTATAATTGTAATTGGGATTTAAAAGTTACAGATTTAATTAAATAATAGGGTTATAATTACTAAGCTAGCAATTATATTATTTAATGTTAGTTTATGAATGATTTGAAATAATGAAGTATGTGTGTACATTACATACAGAAATTTACATTTATTAAATATTGAAAGAAAAGGAAGGGTTAAATCTGTCAAATTATTTTTTTTGTACAATTTTATGTTAAAAGAGGAAATCTGTTGAATCAGATATCTATTTTTGTAGCAATTTTGTTTTTGTAAATGATTGTTTGTCACTTTGGGAGCTTAATCTGGGTGGGAACTCTAATTTTGAAATTGTCTTATCTTAAGATCTAAAGAAGGAAGCTCAAAAATTTGAAATGTTACCTAGGTGTAAGAAAAAAAGGGATTTAAGTCTATTTTTTTTTGTAAAACAAAAGTGTCTGGAAAAAGGATTAAACTTTTCAGTTGAAAAATAATTTAGTTGAAAATAAATTAGAGATCTAATTAAAACGAATTTGTCCAAAAATAGCAAGTGACACTATCTCTGATTGGTTAAGTTAGCTAAAAATTGGATATAAAAAGTGTCTGGAAAAATCAGTTGAAGAATTATTATTGTGATTATGATTCAGATTATTAGACTATTAAATTGAATGTTGAAAATATAAGAAATGACTGGCTAGAAAAATTATATGTATGTCCCATCTTTTCCGGACCATCTGGGGAAGCTGCACATCATATAGGAAAGAAAAGATGTTTTGTCTAAAATAATATTCTACACCTTTCAACTGACCAGAGAAATAAGATGTTCTTAATAGAAGGAAGAAAGCATTCACCTGCATTCGATGAAAGATGAATTAATCTACCGATAAATATTAATCATCAAGTCCAATTAATTGTTCCAGCAACTGATTTTAAACTCAAGAAAATTTATAAACATGAAAACAACTGCTGTATTTCATCCACTAAAAGAATCATGCTTGACAGGAAGAGAAGAAAAATTGATATAATGATTTCCAAATTATCCACTAAAGCAAATAACCTCAATAGGATCCTCATCATCAAATAATTATATACTTCAAGAAAGTGATTGTTCCAAAGAACACGGAAATTGTTGCTGCCAAGTATAGACAGTATACAAGACAAGTGAACCCTTGGATCGGTAATATGACTTTTATATCTATTTTCTTTATGCAATCAGAGTATTAATAAAAATTTAGTAATAAAGTGACATATTTTATTTAAAGAACTTTTAAAGACAATTCAGATCGATGGAAACCAAGAATGTCTTAATAATAATAGCTTTGAACTACATAAATGATTGTGAATGTATCAAAATTTATTTGTTTATTAATTTTACAGTTATGAAATATTAATGTGTAAAACAATTTTTTTATGGTATTATGATTTTAGTTTTAACTAATATATTATTATTATTTTGGGATAAAACACGCACATACATAGTAATATTTTATATGTGTATAATTGCGAGTGAATGTGAAATAATAAGTAGTATTGAAATATTAGATTATTTTGTTTCAAGTTAAGTATAGCATTTCAGAGGTAGAAGAGAGGGGGAGAAAATAATTTAAAACTTGTTTCTAAAACTTGCTCTTTCAATTCTACTAACATTTTTTTTTAACATTCTACTTACATGTTAGATTTATAAAGTATGTGTGTTAATGAGCAGATAATTTTTTTTTTCTTGAAATACTTTTCTCATGGAGTGAAAATCCTGGTCAATGTGATATCCAACTTAATACAATATACATTTGAGGGGTGAGGATTGTTATATAATCAATTATTATTAGTATTCTTATTCATATCAATTTTCATGTATGTCTAGAAAATTTTATGTATATGTTAGAAATGCAGTAATAAATATTAGTTTGTTTTATTAAACAAGGCGTATATATTTCATTAAGTGTAGTCTTTGTTAAGTGTGATCATTCATCATCATCAGTGGTTGAATATTAGTTATTTAAGATATAAGTAAATATGCTAAAATTAAGCAATAATTATGAATTTCTTTATAAAAATTAGTTTTATGTTTAGGCTTAGTCCTAGAGCTGTAGTTGAAACCCTTGTCATTATCATTATTATCATCATCATCATCATCGTCATCAACGTTTTAATTAATGAGCTGTTTAACTGTTTAAAGGCCATAAATAAATATTGATTTTATAATATTTAGTGATTTCTTAGTATTATTATAACCACATCCTGTCATCTATTTCATGCAAGGATGAGTGAATTGCCATCCTAAATTAGTTATATATAATCTGAGCTAGTAAACTTATAAAAATATTGAAACACATTTGTTATGCTAAGATCTAAGAAATGATTTATGTCTAATATACTCCACTTTGGTTTAAAGATGTTTTACTTTTACCTAAATATTAGTGCGTATAGTGATATGGCTCAAAAAGCAAAATCTCCCATTTTTATTAGAAATAAAGTACCAAAAAAGGGGATTCAAACCCGGTACATGTGAAAGGTTATTAGATATAACCATGTCTAGATTCAGATAATCTAGTGGCGCCCTGCTAGACCATATTCACTTAGTATTTGTTTAAACATGCACTTAACATCAAACCAAGAAATGAAAGTGGGTAAGATCTACTGTCTGTATACCTGACTTATATTTTATTGAATTACTAGTGTACTCACCTCACGTGATTTCATATACCTGAGTTATAATACTTGTTATTAATAATTTGCTTATAATTATTGATAGTGGGATATCTTGAGAAATCCAACGTTATTTTAAATATTATAATCTTATATATATTGTAGACAACTCAGATATGGTAATAATTATTTGAACCATCTTTAATTTTGTTACAATATATATATATATATATATTGAAACGATAACTTTCTAAGCCCCTATCATTTCACCATCGAACCTAATGACACTCTCATCTGTGCTAAGTTCGAACCTATTTAGATGTTAATAAATTTAAAATTAGCTCATGTCTGTATAAACAGTATTATATATTTGCGTGTGAACCAACGCTATAATTAGATAGGATTAGTAAAATTATAGCACACTAAATTGATTTAATAATTTGAAAAATGTTCGTTATATTATTGAAGTTAAGAGTAAATTATTAATTTTGTTTGTTAATATTGTAATTTCGTATGTGGATATATAATCTGTGCTATATAGAAGAAAGACATGATTTTAAAATATGTAAAAGCCATTCATTTACACAAACATTCACTCTGCCTTATCAGGCACTGAGAAGAAAGACCATGGTGTTGGATTTGTAGATTATGAAAAGGCATTCAATTCTATACACATTTCTTCAGTGATTAAAGCATTGGATCATCAAGGTATAGATCCAGGATATTGTCATATTTTAAAGAATATTTATAAAAATGCAACAACAACAATTAGATTACATAATGATACTGGAAAAATCAACATTGAGAAAGGTGTAAGACAAGGTGACTCCATATCTCCAAAACTCTTTACAGCAGTGCTGCAAGAAGTATTTTGTGAATTAAAATGGGAAACTAAAGGAGTGAAAGTAAATGGAGAGTATTTAAGTCATTTAGATTTCCCAGATGATGTAGTTGTTTTTGCAAATAATGCTTCAGAGCTGCAGGAAATGTTGCAGGAGTTAGCAGATGAAAGTAGAAAAGTAGGACTAAAGATAAATGTTAAAAAGACTAAAGTAATGTTTAATCGATTTGCTCAAAATATGAAAATAAAGATTGATTATGAAGAATTAGAAGAAGTTAACTGTTACAAATACCTTGGTCAGATTATTAATACAGATGGAAACATAATGGAGAAAATTAATCATAGAATTAAACTTAGTTGGAGTGCTTTTGGTAGAAATAACTTGATACTAAAAGGAAATATGCCTATGTGTTTGAAAAGGATGGTTTTTAACAAATGTGTTTTACCAGTTCTTACTTATGAATGTGAGACTTGGACACTTAATAGAAGAGCAATACAGAGACTTCAGACCACTCAAAGGAGTATGGAGAGATGTATGTTGGGAGTAACAAGAAGAGATCGAAAACGCAATGTATGGGTAAGACAACAAACAGGTGTTACTGACCTTATTGAAAAAATTAAAAGATTGAAATGGAGTTGGGCTGGACATATTGCTAGAAGAGATGATAATAGATGGACAATTGAAATTTTAAACTGGATTCCAAGAGATTGTAAAAGACCCAGAAAGAGACCACATGTGAGATGGATGGATGAAATAAGAAAATGTGCAGGGGTGTTGTGGAGATGAGAAGCTAAAAATCGGAGAAGATGGATTAAACTTGGAGAGACCTTCATCCTGCAGTGGATTGATAATGGTTGATGATGATGATGAAAAGCCATTATCTAAAAATAATATTAAATGTTTTAAAAAAATGTTAAAAGGTTGTTTTTAAATAAGAAGAGTTTCTATTAAATGTAAGATAAAAATAAAAAGCTGGTCAAGTAATTAAAAAGATTTTTGATTGTAAACAAGTGTCATTAACGACCACACCTGGAATCCGTAAAAAGTAAAACTAGTTCAAAATTTACTAATTAAAATCTTCTTAGATAAGAGTAAGTTATTTTAAAATCTAAATTGGACAATTGTTTGCAACGAAAAATCTTAATTATAATAGCTTATGGAATGTTTCTAACATAAGTTATCTAAGATCTGGATTATAAATTGAAAATTATTTAATTAAATTCCTGAGTTGAGTGAGTCTTGAGGCGATAGATTCCGATAAGGAAAAGATATAAATACTCTGTATTTTGAACAAGGAAAGACAGCCATATTTTTAGAGAGAATTGCAGCCATACTTCACAATTGTTAATGTATAATATGTCTGGCTAAAAGTGGACATCTTGTTGTAGTTACTCCATGGGAGAACAGGGTTTCTTTCATCAAAATGCCTAAACCAACATCATGCCACTAGCAGAGATAAGCCTAATGGAATGGGAAAAATGATGCCACCAGCCGCCCAGTAAAACTCACCAAACCTACAGCAAGAACTTGCAGTCCAGATAAATAATACCGGTACCGTTTTATTTTTCAAACCGCAGAGCTCTGTGTAATTCTGTGTAAATGTAAATAATATCTATATAAGTTAGCTAACTTTCTTTTTAAAATAATGATAAAGCTAAATGTAAGCAAAACTTAAAATCCATTTAATATTTTAAATATGTCAATTGCTATCAAAATTTAATGTTGTTAAAGTTTAAATAATCTGACTTATTTATATTTTCCATTCACTTCAAAGTAAATTATTTAATTTAAAGTTAAATCACTGTGGTTGTGTCTATATTTCTTTGCTTATTTTAATTAAATGCTTTTATAATTTATATGCCAATATTTCGAAACAGTGGTCACTTAATTTCATGTTTTAAGAAGATATTAAATGAAAATATTCGTGTAATTTGTTTATAGCATCAACTTTCTGCGCTGTTTTGAAATCCTATATTTTTTTATTATTTAAATGATTTAATATGTGAAATGTGGCTCTTTTGATCAACCAGTTAAAAACTTAACCTTATAGTTTTATTTAGAATTAAATTTATCCTTGATCGTATTTATAAGTATATTTGACATTTAAATTCTTAAGTCCATAGAAATATACTTTTCCTCCTTAAATATTTATTATCTATAAGTAACTTAATAGATTGAGCATGTCAAAGTACAGATGTAGTAATATTCCCTTTCGTAGCATAGATGTTTATTACCAGGCTACACAAAAGTTGGTCTCAATTTGATAGAGCTAATATGCAATTAACTCATATTTCATAGTATGAAATATACTATTCTTTGCTTGGCGGATGTGATATATTATTTTATAAAATTATTCTCATTTTGCTGCTATACGTAATATACGTATATCAAGATGGAGCCATGGCATTGCCAGCACATCTTCTCTTATAGGATAGAGCAGTAGTGAAGCTTGAGCCAAGGCCAGGTTAGCATGTAAGACCCCCACCATTCCTGAACACAATGTTCCTTTTCACGCAGCATTGCGATCGTTTACAGGGTACCGGCATTTGTCGCAAGAACCCTGAAGTTATTTCATCCATCCGCAGAGCGACTTTTCCTATTATTGTTTACCTGTGCCATAGCGCATTGGTAAAATCTTATTTCAGCCAACTCTCCCACCTTAACATAACGCTTTCAGCATTCTGAAATTTTCTCTCGAAAGCCATGTTCGATCGATCATTACTTGAGCTGGTTTATGCACTCGTTATTAAGTCATATATATATATATATATATATATATATATATATATATATATATTTAGTCATATATATATATATATTAGTAAATGAATTCATGATCAAAGTTTAATATAATTATTTATATAACAGCCACCAATATAATAGGATTTGGTTTAAATAGATTTATAGACATAACGTAGTGATTAAATATGTATCAGTGGTAAAGCAATTCATAATACGGGCATATGTTAAACCCATGTATGAAAATTAAATGAAATTATTTATATAAAGCTATTTTGAATTGTATATAAAAAGAGAATGTGCTCTCTTATCCACCCAATGTTTGCGTACATTCGACGCTGAAATGTTAAAACTTATCAATTTCATGCCAATTATAAATAAATATATAATTAGTTTAATGTATTTTGTTTTCTGTCTCGTTATTGATCTAATTCAATCCAATTCCAATTATTATTTATAGCCTATATATGTGAAAACTATGCATTAAGTTAAATTAGATTAGTGATATATTTCAGTCGATTAAGAACCTCTTTTAATTATCAGAGTCTTATTGCTTCTCCGTGACCTATGTCGGCCATGTGGAAAAAGGTATACTACGAATGACGTAGAATCTTGAGTCTTGGAGTCCTGGCTTACGAGTTGAAGTGTGGTCAGACTTGGGATGTCACAGTCCTAGTCTGGTCAGCTTCGATCTCTTTTGCTTGGATTCTGAATTCTGTTACGCGAATGTACAAACTTGACTGTTACAATATATATATATATAATAGAAAATCATATCACGTTAAATATGTTGGCAAAATTATAATTTCTTACTGAAATTCTCTCAATATCATAGTTTTATCTATTAGTACAATCCCAAGAGAAAGTCCACTAAAGTCAAAACAATACTTGAAAAGGTGAACTTATTAATAGATGAAACTGTCGTTGTAATATATTTTTTTAGAAGTTTATTATTTTTCTAGTATTTAACATTATATGCTTTTCTATTTTATTTATTATTAGTAGTAAACAGTATTAAATATATGGAAATTATTAATCAATGTTTGTATTCTAATTATAATATATATATATTGTAACGTTTTCCGTTTTGCTAGGCCACTATACGCCTCAAATTTATATTTGAGCGTGAGTTGATCAAGCTGTATCAAAAGAAAAAAGAAAGTTGTATTTCTATTCTCAACACAGCTATTTTTCCTGATCAACTTCGGCCTAGAACTATTACCGAGTACAATCGTGAGCAGAACCAGTTTTTAATTTCTACTTGAGGGTGCCAGAGTCGTTAGACCCACTGAGACTGCGTCAAACATATTGTAACTCGTAAACTAAACCGAAAAAAATGCTTTTAAACTAATCGGTAATTTTACGGTAAACTAGAATTATCTTTTTTTTGAGATTATTATTGCTGGGCTTATTCAAACATATTGGCAAGGTAAATTACTTTTAAATCTTATTAAACTAATAATAACTTTAATACTAAAAAGAATAATAACCATTATTAATAATGCACAATGAAAAAGGTTGATAAAAGTATAATCTCTTTTATTCTAACAAACTAAAATATTTATAAGTTAAATTACGAATTAACTAAACTGGAAAGTACACACATGCTAATCCAGATAATGAATCGATTAACAAAACAGTTAGATTAAATAATGAGTGCAATTTAATAATGTTCCAAGATCTTGTATAAAATTCTTTATAAGAAAGTCCCTTGAATGTGAAAGTAAAGTCTATATCAGGATGGTAGTCTAAGCTTAGATAAATAATTGTTTGCAAACTTTTAAGTCACTATCAGGAAAATTTACTCTTAACTTACCGGTAAGTTCATGTAGGTTTATGGGGTCCCAGATCATGAAAATTTCCATTGGTCTCTCCTGATGGCACCTTCCATTATTGTTCCGTTCTATAGCTGGAGAAAAATCACGGTTGTAGTGACCCTTTTATTGCAAAAAGTGGTCTTCACAAGTCCCGTTTCCATGCTTGCACGACAGCTTGGTAGAGCAAGGGGCATATCTGTGTAGAAGTATATTTCTTGCCACAGGTTATCCTCGCGGAAACCTCCAACTTTCAGAGACGTACTTAGAAGTTAAAGAGAAGACCCAGATTGAAGTTGTCATCTCCTTTTTATATCGCGCTCCATTTTTGGAACTTCTGCGCACTCTTTTGTCTTTTTATCAGCGTATAAGATAATAATCTTATACACTCTCTCTTAAATTTAAGTTACAAAGTTCTCTTTTTTTTAGCATTATTCTTCCATCTTTAATTAGCTAAAATATTTTTCTTTTAGCTTATACTTTTGGAATTCTTTTAATTTATCTGGATTAGTAATCTGTATGTCATTTATTCTTTCCAATTAGATAAAAAAAAATAAGAATGACAATTTTAACCTTCATTGCACGTTTTAACAAAAATTATACTAATCAAAAAAAAATCTAAATTTACTTTTTCAGCTTTTACCAAATGCCAATATATTTGTAACGTATATAAATAAATGTTACAATACCACCAGTGCCAGGAGATGAGAATAAAATAGGGGTTTACACTAATTTTATTCTTAAGTTTTTTAAATTCATATTCGTATTTTTTTTTCTGTAGTAGCGTGCTGATATATTGTGTAGACTCATTCACAAGTGACGTTCGGCTTTAACGCCCACTTTTAGGTCTAACATGGCGGGAATGGAAAATATTTCAACATTCATCTGTGTCCTATCCGCTTTAGTGTAATATTAATGATAAGAAGCCCAAGTTATAAGCACAAACGAGCGTTGCTCATCGTTCTGAGTCTTACAGGCTCGTGGCAACTTGGTCCAACTTGATCCGCCTTTCCCTTTATTGGAATCTCTGCTAGAAATAGTCTGACGAGCATTTAAAGACGGTCTTATTTTCATATACTGCAGATAAGGACTCAGGGCTATGTTATTCCCCTCTTCAGTAACCGCCTACCCGGTCAAATACTTGTGACTTACGTCTACATCAGCCACGATCGTGTTTTTAGACATATATAAAAAAATATACATATATATTTTTTCTTTCTGGAAGTCATATTAAAAAATATCTTCTTTCATATTTTAATAATCAGGGTTTAATTAGTTAGTTTTTTTTTTATAATTTTTTTCTTTTTTCAAAAAAATCATAATTTATTTTCCAGCTGTGAGTTTCTTTGAGTCATCATTGTAATGTTCTTTATCATTACAACTCATCTCAGGTTGTAGTTGTTAAATCGAAGCCCCATGTTGGGCGCCATTGTAACGTTTTCCGTTTTGCTAGGCCACTATACGCCTCAAATTTATATTTGAGTGTGAGTTGATCAAGCTGTATCAAAAGAAAAAAGAAAGTTGTATTTCTATTCTCAACACAGCTATTTTTCCTGATCAACTTCGGCCTAGAACTATTACCGAGTACAATCGTGAGCAGAACCAGTTTTTAATTTTTACTTGAGGGTGCCAGAGTCGTTAGACCCACTGAGACTGCATCAAACATTTTTTAACTCGTAAACTAAACCGAAAAAAATGCTTTTAAACTAATCGGTATTAGATTTTAAGAATCGGTAATTTTACGGTAAACTAGAATTATCTTTTTTTTGAGATTATTATTGCTGGGCTTATTCAAACATATTGGCAAGGTAAATTACTTTTAAATCTTATTAAACTAATAATAACTTTAATACTAAAAAGAATAATAACCATTATTAATAATGCACAATGAAAAAGGTTGATAAAAGTATAATCTCTTTTATTCTAACAAACTAAAATATTTATAAGTTAAATTACGAATTAACTAAACTGGAAAGTACACACATGCTAATCCAGATAATGAATCGATTAACAAAACAGTTAGATTAAATAATGAGCGCAATTTAATAATGTTCCAAGATCTTGTATAAAATTCTTTATAAGAAAGTCCCTTGAATGTGAAAGTAAAGTGTATATCAGGATGGTAGTCTAAGCTTAGATAAATAATTGTTTGCAAACTTTTAAGTCACTATCAGGAAAATTTACTCTTAACTTACCGGTAAGTTCATGTAGGTTTATGGGGTCCCAGATCCTGAAAATTTCCATTGCTCTCTCCTGCCGGCACCTTCCATTATTGTTCCGTTCTATAGCTGGAGAAAAGGCACGGTTGTAGTGACCCTTTTATTGCAAAAAGTGGTCTTCACAAATCCCGTTTCCATGCTTGCACTACAGCTTGGTAGAGCAAGGGGCATATCTGTGTAGAAGTATATTTCTTGCCACAGGTTATCCTCACGGAAACCTCCAACTTTCAGAGACGTACTTAGAAGTTAAAGAGAAGACCCAGATTGAAGTTGTCATCTTTTTATATCGCGCTCCAGTTTTGGAACTTCTGCGCACTCTTTTGTCTTTTTATCAGCATATAAGATAATAATCTTATACACTCTCTCTTAAATTTAAGTTACAAAGTTCTCTTTTTTTTAGCATTATTCTTCCATCTTTAATTAGCTAAAATATTTTTCTTTTAGCTTATACTTTTGGAATTCTTTTAATTTATCTGGATTAGTAATCTGTATGTCATTTATTCTTTCCAATTAGATAAAAAAAAATAAGAATGACAATTTTAACCTTCATTGCATGTTTTAACAAAAATTATACTAATCAAAAAAAAATCTAAATTTACTTTTTCAGCTTTTACTAAATGCCAATATATTTGTAAAGTATATAAATAAACGTTACAATATATATATAATTATTTAAAACAATACAATAATTAAGACATATGTAAATAAGCATTTATTTTATATAGCGTATGTTTACAATTGTATTACACTCAAGTATCAGCTTTTCAAGCGAATTGTGCATACGCTTTTGCGAGTGTTAATAATAATAAATGAATACTTTCTCTCCAATACAAGATATAGTATTTATGCAGGAATAAAATGAATCTACTTATTCCTATGACTCAAATGCTTATATATGAGCAAATCTGAAGTACTGGCAAGGAAAGTGTGAATATGGAACAGTCACTTTAAATTACTATATACGATGTCTGAATGAATAACGTCGGTGAAATTGTCTAGAATTTACTAAATGTCATTCTAACTGAAACTTAATTTTTCATAGGAATAAGTGGATTCATTTTATTCCTGCATAAATACTATATCTTGTATTGGAGAGAAAGTATTCATTTATTATTATTAACACTCGCAAAAGTGTATGCACAATTAGCTTGAAAAGCTGATATTTGAATGTAATAATTAAGACAGTAAAAAATATTATAAAAATAAAGTTAAGATTTTGTGTATTGAAAGAAATAATAATAAACGTAAAATTAAAGAAGCTATGTTAATAAAAAATGAAAAGCAACATTTGATAAATAGACAGGCTGCCAATATAAAAATTAATGAATTGTGGGAAAATTGATGGATGATGTAATTCTTTTTTACATTTGTAACAATATATATACAATTTGAGTCTAGTTGATCACGACTACATAGATAGTTGAAAGTACTTCTATTAAATTATGGTATATATTTGTTTTTAAAATATGTTTAGTGTATTAATTATTGTATCGTTTTGAATATATATATATTTCGCAATTCAGTCAAGGCTTCAATTCCAGTAACACTTTAACAGAAAATCAATCTCAGAATTCACTTAATGATAATCATTTACAAGGAAGTCTATGGACTTGGAATAATAGTCATACACAGAATTTAGTTCTGTGTCATAACCAAAATACTACATATATTAAAAATTATACAGAATTAAAAATAAAATAAAATTGTGATGTTTTTGATAAAATTACCTTCTCTGCCAATGAAAATAGTAAAAGAGCTACAATACCTGATTTTCTGACACCAAACATGCCAGCAAAAAATGTTCCATTTTTTCAAAAACAGTTTTTCCAGCATAAAAATAGCCACCATAAATAGAATCCCACAGCCATGTTAATTTTTAAATAATCACCATGTTGATATTTTTGTCATTACAGAAACAAAAATTACTTTATCAATCAAGCCAATCATTATTAATACTATAAACAGTAAATACATTTTTGTACATAGCCCAACATCAGATTAGCACAAAGTGTAAGTGTTCTAATTAGTACGCAATTTCCACTGACAAGATTAAAAATAATATTCATGTCAGTTCACGATCATTATTTCCTTTATTTTTTAGGCAGTTATACTATCTTATGCCAAAAAAGCAAAAGACATTGTAAATACTCTCTTTATGGCCCAAAGTAAAATCTTACATAAGCCTGGTTTAACTATCATATATAACGATTTTAATTTCTCATTATTAATCTCCCATCCATTTTGAAACTAAAGGTCAATAAACTAACCTTCCTACCACTATTCTATCCTCCAAATGCTGTATAACTTATTGAATGTCAAAGACATTCTCTCAATGCTCTCTTTTTTGTTTCTACTATTGACTTCAAAACTTCAATCCACCTGTCGAATGTTTCATTCTCTGATCATATCTGTGTAACTCTCACACAAAATACCCCTCAAAATAAATCAACAATTTATAAACTTACATTCAAGCAGCAAATTTCTAGTGAATATAAATTAATTATTGATGATCTCCACTATATTAATTCCCAGTAATTATTGTTATCAGCTGCAGAATCTCTCTTCAATTGAAATATGGACACTACTAAAAATATTTCTAAATAATTGCTGTTCTGACAGACTAACAGATTATCATTCAAATAATCTTATAAAACAATGTATTGATTACATCAATTCACCTCTTCAAGCTATAACAAAATTCAATGCTGCAAAGCTCTTTATTCATAAGCTGCATAGTGAAGTTAAACATATAACTATTCTTTATAACCAAAATATCATGATATTTAAGCTTTGAAAAGTAATCACTAATCTGTCAACACTAACAAAACCTACAATAAATTAAACAAAATCAGCCCAGCTTTATGTTTATGGTATTCCAAATCTGTTTTAAAAAAATAATACCGTGTCTGGTAGCAATGTTGATATCGAACATCTTAATCACTTAAAAATACTCATAAAGCAGTTGAAATCTTCAGAAGCATATGAAACTCAATGGACTTTCACTTCACTCCATTGCAATGTTTCAATTTCAATGTGCCTATAATGCCATCCTAAAAATTTTTCCTCGGTTACCTGATGCATTATGCTTCACCACTGTTTCCCTTATGGATACCCCTCCTCCACCTAAAAAGAGTTGGTTATCATCCCTATTAGAGCCCATCTCAAAATCCACCATGATACCTATTCAACTAAATTCTCAAATAATTAACTTTTGGGAGACATATCATCTTATTAATAATGATACTCCTCCTCATCCTTCCATTTTATTCTTTTCTAATGATACCATTATTAAAACATTCAAGCAGTCGTATCTGGAACTAAATATGATCTGATTAAGGTAAAGCTAAATGCCCTTTCTACAAACCATTTTCTGGTCACACATAGACCAGGTCTTTCCTTTATGTCATAGGCTAATGAGACCATGTTGGATGTTTTTTGTCATTGTACCTTGCTTCAATGTTACAGAAACATTATAGCCTCCATCTATATAAGCCAGAGGTCTACTCTCATTACCCTGATTTGTAGTATTGGCAATAGGTGTGCTTCCATCTATTAGGATTTTCAATTTTATGCTCTTTGCGTATTGGTCCATTAGATGTATACTTATTTTTAATCCTACTATTGATAATCCCCATCAATTATTCATATCAAAGCTTCATATTATCCACAATAGAGACAAAACATTAGCGTCTTTATTGATTTTTAAGACTACATGGGATCTTCTTTCCATTGCAGATTTTCATTTATGATGCTTGGGCTGTACATTTAGTTGTTCCTGACAAGACAAGTTGTGTGATCCTCATACTGGCTTTCTTGTTGACTGTATTGTTTTCACCATTGTACTAATGCAATCATTTATCCAAGTAATAAAGTTCTTTTGAGAAAGAAAACTATAACATACATCTTTCTCAAAATTATTACATCTCAAAGCAACAAATTTTTGATAAAATTATGCACTTACAATCACACATCTCACTAGCAAGTGATCTTATGTCAGCCTATATTTATAAGCATCTAGATTATATCATCTCCCCATTCTACATAAGTATTATAATCAACTTTGTTCACATGAATATCACATATCTAATCTATGCACTAATGTAATTTTCTGCCTTGGAAGAAACTCATAAGCTTTCTATCTTTCAATAAATGTCCTGCATCTCATCAGATTGGAGGATATTGATCATAAAATCTTTTCAAAAATTATTCTTAAATAACTAAATGACCTTATTCTCTCTAAGCTTTTCCCATCACATTATGCGGTTAAAACTTGCAGAGAATCTCAAGCTATTCTACTAGCCCAGGTGTCAATATAATATGCAAAACAATAATTAACAATTAAGTTGTTTTGACTTTGTAAACCGGAAATGTTTATTTAACACATTAAGCAACCTTTTGCTAGCTATACACATGTAACACCACTATAAAAATTATTTTACAACAGATCTATCAAACTAGAAAATTACATGCATCTCTCTTCATTTTTAAACCAAGTTGATGTATTCCACAGGGCTCACCACTTGCTTCACTATTATTTGCATAGATGTCGTGATCAAAGAAATCGAGTAGTGCACAGAAGGCCTCTTTCTTCCTCATCTTGGTATTGCTGTTAAAGTTATATCTTTTGTTGATAATGTCCTGATAATATTCATTTCATTCTTTATATTCTGAACAAATATGAGACCCTAACAGGATCAACAATACACATTTGTAAGTCATCCGTATGGCAGATAGCTACGGGTCACAATTTATCTTCATTCTTCACAGGTACACACTCATCTTTTCTCAGAATTCCAATTAACTTATCCAAAACACAATTAAGTCAAAGTTTAAGACATCTGGTCATAAACAAGTTCAGTATAAAAATAAAAACCTTCTGTCCAAAATTGCTTTACTCTGTAGTAAAAGTTTGTATTGTTAATGCTATTCTGGGTAATATACTTGCTTACTATAGTCTATAGATGCGTCTTTTAAAATATAATTACCACAATAAAAATAATATATTTGGGGAACAATCTCGCATCTATTAATTACGAGTGCTTTTTTCCTTATTAGAAAAAGTGGTCAATCTAATATGTCCTCAATCATTGGTATCTATATCAGAGCTAAGATGTACATTGCAACCATAGTTAATCCAATCCTCACACCCACTCCTTCAACTGTAATATTACTTGCTCAACTTCTATATGGAAGTAGTTTTTTATACTGGTTACGCTATTGAACATGCAGATCTGTTGGATAACATCAAATCTTTAATTAGTGTTTCATTTACAGACCTGAAAAAATTATATATCCTGAAAGATATCTATGGACAATCCTTCCAATTTCCAAAACTTTAATCAGATTCCAAAATATGTGTTGTCAATCATGGATAAAATTTTTGTTTAATTTATTACTTAACACAATTCCTACAAAAACATTCCTCATTAACCGTTTTAAATTAAATCTGGATCTCATATGTATCTTATGTAATAGTCATCCAAAAGATATAATACACATTTTTGAAACATGTCCATATTTCTCATCTTTAACATAGTTCGTATTCCACAAGCAAATAATTAACCTTAAAGAACTTCTTGTGAAAAATATCAACAATTATTAATCTTAAAGAAGTTCTTGAGAAAACTATCAAAAATTTTAATCCAATACAATTCCATAGTAATTATTCACACTATTAGCACAATGTGGCATGCTGCCTGTTCTGTAATTTTCGACAACAAAATAATATAAGGTTCTAAAAATAATAATAAAGAGTGGTATAATATATATTTATATACCCTAAAATATATATCCAGAAATACTATGAGGAAAATTTGGCAAGACAATATTTTTCTTAGTTGTTTATCCTACGTGTAATCTAATTTGTTTTTAATATTTTTTGAAAGTTGGGTATCTAGTATCTAAACCAAGAAATTAACAAAAGTAGTATTTCTCTTAATATACATCAAAGACCCATGTGTCTTAGAAATTGTGATATTTAAATTATATTAAGACATAACTCCTGTAATCATATTCAGAAGATTCACAGAAAGTATGATACTTGTATTATTGGGATATTTTGTTGGGGAATAGCTGCACCTTAGATAATGTCAAAAATTTCTCTGCATAAAACCCTCTAATTTTAAAATTCATGATGACTTAATTAAGCGAAAACGTATATATCTATCTGCTTATCCATTATTCTCTCCGATACACAGAAATCATTCAGTCAATATTGAGACATTTATTTTTATTTTTCTACAACATTTAAATAAAAGCTGTTTTAACACTCCTAATATATGTTTATTATATTCCCCTAATTTCATAAGATAAATATCTATCTCATATTATTTTTGTTTTTATGATCATTTATTTGATTATGTAACTTAATGTTTTTTTTTCAACATTTTATAGTCTAATAATAGTATATTAGAGATCTTACTAACCAAATACAACCCAAAATACAGGATTTTGTTTTTCAGGTATATTATAATCAAGCTCCAAGTTATATCACCATTTATAAAGATACAATGTGGGGATAAGCATAAGAACATATTTACTAGGCAAACAAAATATTCAAAGAATTAATATCAGAATCCAATGTATAAAAATGATAAACATGATCCATTAGTGAACTAAAGATTCAGTCGTCATCATCCTTTGTAACGGGATTAAAAGAGATGCATAAAAAAACATTAGGCTCATCATCAACAACTTAATATCAAAATGAACTTCAATGTTTTATTACCATGTTGTACATTAATGCTAAAATAATAAGTAATCTTAACTCAAAAATACTTGCAATGTTCTCAACCATCAAGTACTATAAGTATGCTAGCTGTCAATAAACTAATGATCATCATTAAATATATAAATAAAATATGTGGACTTTAAAAATGATCTTTACCATCCAAATAATTTTATAGAGAACAATTTGGATGTTCACACACATATAACCGTGTATATATTGTGACCTTAAGCTTTACCTGAAGCTAAATGCCAAGGCATGTTTTAGCCTAAAATATCTTAATTTTTTTTCTAATTTAAATTTTATAGTAAATAGATTTTGTTAATGTCTTATTATGCTATGATTTTTTATACAAAAAGTTACTATATCAGTATACTTTCAAGTTTTATAACTGTAAAATAATTATATATATATGGAGATATACACCAAACAAAATTTGTTTGAGGTTTTATATCTATTATCATTAATACAAGCGATAGCAGGTTTTTACGTATATAAAACTTATTTTGTTTGTTCATAAGTGTACCTTAAAAGTTTTATTCAATGATATAGATTGCAGAAGCTTTGATTATGTGGAGAAACTAACTGATACAGACCCACATACTATCTATTTATAATTTGAAATTTATAAAAATTCATACTTCAAACTGATAAAATTTCATAAACCTTATAATATTTGCTATTTCTAACCCTACCCTCACTAGAGACAAATCACTTAAACATGATCTGAGGAACAAAATAAAGAACAGTGAATATTATCTACTTAGTAAACAAATCCTTCTTTGGAGGTCTTGGTAAGCCCACTATTGACATTAATACAACATAGCATTTTACATATAAAACTTTTTTTTTCATAAATACTTTAAATTTCTTCAGATATAGATGCAGAAGCTTTGATTATGTGGAGAAACTGAACTGATATCAGACCCACATAGCTATCTAGTTTGATAGGCTGAGTTTGAAGACATTTAGGTGTCTAAAAAATTCATGCTTGCAAACTGATAGAAACGTTTTGCATAAACGCTTGGAGTTAATATTTAGGTCTAGTTTCAACTCCTATCCCTTCACTGATGAGGCAAATCAGCTTGAAATCAGCTGATCTGAGGGTGGACAAAAGAAAGAGACAGGAAAGACTCTGACGTTTATGTAAACAAAACGCTCTTTGGGGCTTGGTAAGCCCATCTATTGACATAACAGCGAGCGGTTTTTACGATAAAAACTGTTTGTTTCATATATATATATATATATCGTAAGAAAGTTACTCCTGCTTAATTAGAGATCTGCTCCATAAGTCTTACATATAAATGGAAATATTGATATGACAACCCTGACAATTTATTAAATTGAATTAAAAGTTTTAGAAAATAAACTATTGTATCGTTCAGTACAAATATATATTTGTCAAACAAAAAGAAATGAAGTTTTAACTTTTAACTTCAAACATTAAATTTTATGTTAAAACTGCAGGTTGTTTAAAAATCAGCTGTACATAGCATACATATATACTTGTCCCTTCTAAAAGAAAATAAAGGTTTAACTTTTATTTTGTTAACTCAGTTTTATTTTTTAAAAAATTGTTTCCGAACCATTCATAATTGCGATAATGACTTGGATTGTGCATTTGAAATAATAGATTCTGAATAGTTAAGTTTAACTAGAAAATAATAAAAAACAAATTAGAATCAATGAGGCAGGATTTAAATATCTTGTTTTTATTTAATTACTAGACTTTTCTTTATATAACTTCAAATATGGTAATCATTGAAATATTTTACTAAATTTACCTCCATCTAATTCTTAAACAATAAGTCTAACAAATTTAAGAAAGTTCAAGTATTACAGAAGTCAATCGTCCTTAATATGTACAATTAATATAGCATATGTTATACTACAATAATAAAACATTTTAATAATACAATAAGAATATTTATATAGTGCTAGAAGAAAACATACTTTAAAGAACGGTTAACAAATAAATTGTGGAAACAAAGAAAGTAGCATATTAAAGAGGTTTTTATCATTTATTGGTAAATTGAAATTTACAGAGTTAAATTAAATTATTATTTTACCAGGTTTTGTAAAGAATTTTGACAACCTATAGACTTGGCTAGCTAGTCTCTCAGGATCATTATATACTGGGTGCTTTCTCTTGATAGCAATGGCATAGTATGTCAGCAATTTAGATAGTCAATTATAGGCAGAGACTTTAATGGCATTGCAGGCTATAGTGCCAGGGGAGTCTATAATCAGCTTCATAGAGATGGCCAGAGAAATTATGGCAGTCTACTCACGAGTCATAGCATGAAATAATATAACACCTTAAAAAAACAACTTTTCAAAAGTTTATAAGAACTAAAATTGTTTCTTCTTTTGGCCTATATATATATATATATATATAGGCCAAAAGAAGAAACAATATATATATATATATATATCAAAACAAAGGCATCCAGATCTTTCCAAATTGATTGATTAATTAATTTCAAAAAAGAAAATTATTTTCTTTACTATCTAAAAAAAATCTTGCTCATTTCAATCTTGATCTAGTTTAATTTAAAAAAAATTTACTAATTGCATTTCTTAATTAAATTTCAAATGCTTTGATTTTTATCAAATTCCCCAGTAATTACACATTTTGTCACCTTTCTCTTAAGTAATTATAAAATTAGAATTTAATTTGTACATTCTTTTATCATCAATTGATTTCAATTAATCAGTTATATTTTCTTTGCTAACTTGAAACCCCCCCCCCTTACTATAATATAACAATATTAAATTGCATAATAAAACCAAATTTTATAGTAAATTAAATTTCTTAATTTTTTTAAATGTCTTAAAATTACAACTTAATGGCAACAATACACACATGAAGCACACACACATATATATGACCACTTTAATATATATATATATTTATATTTATATTGTGATCATGCTATTTGCCACAGTTCATTAAAATATATAATGTAGTCAGTTTTATAAAATAAATTAAATTTTTATTTAATAGTTATAATTCTATGTTAATTTTGGGCTTAAAACAAGATAAAATATAATGTTTAATATACTGAGAAGCTTATCTAAATTATGTTAAAGTCATAGTATTTAAACTTATTAATAAAATTAATAATATATTATAATTATAGTATAATACTGGTATGTAATTATTTAAGCTAAGAACATAATGTTAAAATAACAATTTTAGTTATAAAATTTAATATTCAGTAAATCTTTATAAAGTATTTTAAATAATTCTTATTTAATTATTTTAAAATATTAAGCAATGATGTCATAAAGTTTGCAAAGTGTATGTGTTGATCTTTATGCACACATGTTTTAGATAAATTGATTCATTTTAGTTCCTGGTTGATAAAAGATAATTTATTAATTATATTTAATGCATGTTGCAATTATTTTAGATTTTGTTGAAAACAATTAAAATTTAATATTAAAATAGGTTCAATACAATTTTAAATTTCAAACTTAGGTTAATAAAAATGTTTTAGTGCTAAAAATGTATTTTAATATTATATTTAAGTAAAGTATTAAATAAATTATTTATTATAAAAAATTAATTAAATAAATTATTTTAAGAGAAAAAAATCCCAGACAGAAATTAATTTATATGTAATTTTTTTTGTCTGAAGCCAATCAAATTATGAGGGATAAAAGTTATAAATAAAGTTAGTTAGTCAGTGTATGTGTGTGTGTGTATTCTTTAATGTAGTTTTGTGGCCATCACTTTAGTCACTTTTTATCATCACTGAATTCTACATCATAATTGTTATAGTTTATAAATGTTTGAAGAATAATGGCTAGACTATAAAAAGTTGTTAGAATTTGTTGAAAGCAAGAAGAGTAAAATTTATCACAAGTGATGTTTAATTAATGTGAGATAAAGTCAATGGATTGATTTAATATTCCTAACATTAAAAGAGATCAAGAGAATATTAAATGCATATTCTGATTATAAAAGAATGAATAAATGTGAAATCTGAATGTTATGAACATCAATCAAGCTGGTATAGATAAATACCACATATTTAATTAATTTTAGATTATTAAAAATAATATGCTTATTTTAATGAATAGAGTAAATTGAAGCATAGTTAACTTATAGCATAACTATAAAATTATAGCAAATACATTACTATTACCAACTCTTTAACTGAATAAGATTATGATCTTTATAGCTGCATACTGACTTAATATAATATTCACTTTAATTAATAATGATTTAAAATAAAATACATAAACATTTAATTGCAACCATCTTTACGTGTCTTCAATGATTATCATATATGTGTCTTGATAAATCATCAGATCAATTCATATATAATATCTATTTTAATATAATTATTATTTGTTACTAACAATAATTACAATAAGCTTTTAATTACTTATTAAATAATTAAGAATGTCAAATCAATTCATTTGTTGCTATATACATGTTCAGATAATAAACATTAAATTCAATACAAAGAAAATGATACACAATTATAATCTCTTACCTATCTTATGGTTTAGACTTCAAACTATTTTGTAACTGCTTCTAATGAATTACATGATATAATCAATTAGTGAATATCATCTCATCCAAATATGATTAACCAATAAATTTGTGTTGTAAAATTCAATGGCAACCAAGCAAGTTTCCTAGTTTTATATTCCTTCAAAATTTATTAAGAAATGGATATAAATTAAAATCAAAATATGTATGTATGGCAAGTAAACATTTAAAATGTATGCATATGATTTGATTATGCTTTATGTAACAGGTTTCCAATTGACATTAACTTCATATTTAAATAGGTGGTTGCATATCAGGCTTGACCTATTGGATATTAAACACCAAACACATATGTTTATGTAATACAAATATGGTGTAGAATGTTTATACTTTCCAAAATATAAGAGAGTTCAAAATATATTTTTTATACTTTATACAAAAATACAATTAATCAAAATAAATGTATAAGAATCTACTTATTTGTTAATATAAATTTTAAAAAAACAAAGCAAAATAAATACCTGTTATGATATAATTCTTTTGAACTCCTAATATAAGTGATATACCTGTTGTTAATTTATAATATATAAATAAAACAAAATGAATATTTTAAATTAAAATAATAATTACTGTGCTGCAAAATATAAATTCAAACTTACAAAAGCATAATTGTCTTATATTTAGGTAGATGAATAGATCACTATTTAATCTAAAATTATACTACTGTTTATATCAATAAATACTATATATTTTAAAAGAATATATATATATCTTTAATAATGATAAAGATAAGCAAATGATCTGAATAATAATTTTTAAATATGGTATTTCCAAAATAATATCATAGTTCTAATGTCTATTCCTTAAACCGCAGTGCATAGATGTTTTATCATTTCAAAAAAGTAGCAATATCATGAAAGGTTATTAGATTCCAACAACATTTTATTAATTCCAATATTAACTGTATATCCAAATTATCTTTTTATTCAGCAGATATTTGATCTATATAATGTTATAAATGTGCAACCACTAATTTATATCCATAATATGCAATGTATATATCCTTTCATTTAGCAAGTAATACATTTATAAAACATTACAATGAAACAGATGGTAGTTTCATCCATGACGATGTTATGGAAATTAAACCAATTCCTATCTTCTGTATAAATAATCTATCAAACTCATAAAATTATATCAGCAAGTAAACATAATTTTTGTGTACATGTTTCAGTTGTTGCCATTTAGATTATCCGTTTTTAAAGCAAAGAAACATTTCATGGTTTTCAAAAATGCTGAGAATTAATTTTTGTATTTTCAATAAATTGTCACTTTTCACAAAATCAACGATCATGTCAAGTCAACACATGAACATTAGTGCTTTCAATCCATAATTCTATTCATTTTGTATAATCATATACTTTAAAAAAAAAGCAAAAAAATTTACAAAGTAACTTTGATTCTTTCTACTGAAGTCAAGATAAAAGAATTTTTTCTATTCATCTCTATTTATAACTTTTCCAATTGATGTCAGAGTAACTATAGCAATACCCAATATCCTTTATTAACTCTTTGGTCAACTTTAATCAGAGTCTCTCAAATAAATATTTTATTCTACAAGAATAACGGCAAACAAAACAAATATTTTAGAATTATTAATTACAACAAACATTGACGGTTCATAATACAAATACCATTCTTTCATTGTAACATAAATTAAACAATTGATAATACATTCTCACCATACCACACTGGAAATATATTATATATATATCCTTCCAATATAATATTATACAAATAAAATAATAAATATATTTCAGATATTAAACATTTAGTGGTATTGTTTGTAATTTACTATTGAGAATACAATAACAAAAAAATATATAATAACGAAAGAATAATAATTTTATCCAAACTATATGCTTTATTATTTACATATTCATTTTCAAAAATGAACAAAGTCAATTCACATACTTATATAATACAATTAATAATAAATAATTTTATGTCAATAATATTGTCATCATAGTAATACAGTTTAATGCTTCTTAGGCTAATACATCCACCATCAAAAGCAAACAATAAAGAAAGAGAAAAAAAATTTTTTTCTATAACTGACATTTTATCACATACTGAAACTCATTTCAAATTTCAGCATATATATACGAAAACAATAAGAAATATATAAATTAATTAAAGAAAAATTATATAAATAAATATTAAACATTAGAGAACTGTTTTTTATCCGAAAATAGAGCTATATTTTCTAATTAAAATCAGTTCTCTGGTTAAAATATTTAAATCAGCCATATAGACAAGTAAAAGTTTAACGTACATATACAATAATAAACAAGTAATAGCTTTATACACTCACGCATACATATATATATAAAACAAAATAAATGTCCGCTAATATCAATAATACAATAATGAAACTTAAATATATTCCAAACAACGGTAAACAATTTATAATACAATATAAATAAAAACTCAATGAAAACTCATAAAGAAATATTTTCGGTTATATTCATAATCATTTTCAACTCAACTTTCAAAATGGAATCATCTATTACCAACCGGAAACACATTTTGATTTAAATATCCCACAATTCATTAATCCTAACATTTGCTGACTGTCTGTTTATTATCGTATTTTTATACCTACTAATAAAATGGCTGGTTTTAGGTCTTTTTTGTATAGAAATAATATTTTGTGTAAATATGCATGTGATAAAAAGAAAAATATTGCAAATTATGTAAGTGAATTATTAAGTGTAGGTTATAATATAAAAGAAATTTATCAAGTGGTTTGTCAATTTAGTAAGAAAATTAATAGAAATACTGGGGCTGAAGAAATTAAGAGTAAGAAATGGATTTCTTTGCCTTTTTATAATAATAATCAAGTAAAATTTATGAAAAAAGTTTATAATGGTATATATAATGTTTCTTTTTATGGATCAGGTAATTTAAATAGAATGGTTAATAATTCAAAAGATAAGTTAGAAAAAAATAACGTGAGTAATATAATTTATAGAATTTTTTGTGGGTGTAACTTATCATATGTAAGGGAAACTAGATGTAATATAGAGAAAAAAATTAAAGAACATAAATTGTTATATAAAAGAGTTTTGGAAAATGTACAGATATGTAATGATAATAGTAATGAAGTCAAGTTATATACTGAATCTGTTTTTTATGATCATGATAGAAATTGTAATTTTAAGTTTAATTTTGATATAAATAAAATAAAAATTTTAGGCCAAGAGAGAGATAATGAAAAAAGAAAAATTAAAGAGGCAGTTTTTATTAGTAGGTATAAAAATACGATAATAAACAGACAGTCAGCAAATGTTAGGATTAATGAATTGTGGGATATTTAAATCGACATGTGTTTCCGTTGGTAATAGATGATTCCATTTTGAAAGTTGAGTTGAAAATGATTATGAATATAATCGAAAATATTTCTTTATGAGTTTTTATTGAGTTTTTATTTATATTGTATTATAAATTGTTTACCGTTGTTTGGAATATATTTAAGTTTCGTTATATATATATGACACTCATAAGTTATTATTTACTACTTCATTACATATTCTTTTTTAAACTTCAATTAAAAGACCAACATATTTTTTTAATTAATAAATTTATGGGTAATGATATTATTAAATCATTTAATTAATAAGATTCTATTTTGCAAAATTTTTGGGCTATCATTATAAAATAAACTTTATAAGACACATCATACTAGTTACAGGTATTATTTTTATAAAAGTATATATCTTTTTTTAATACTAACTTTACATTATATTAAGCATTTTTATATATATATATATAATTTGACTTCTGAAAATAACATAAAAAGAGTTAAAAGTTTATATTTCATACGTAATTTATTATTCAACACATATCTTACTTATGGATGACAACTCCATCCTCTTTTATTATGCCATGATTATGATACTTTATGATATTGAAAGTACTTAGCTTCAAATAAACTCTTTCCTATTTCAAATTCAAACCTATTTAGTCATTAAATGTTTTAAGATTTTCTTATTCATTAATATGACTTCAGTAACATTTGAGTTTTTTTTTGTTTAATAAATAAATTAGCAATTAGTATGACTTGACATTTCATAGATACCAGAAAAGATATTGATAAATTTTTCAATAAAAAGGTCTTAGAAACCATATTTGGAAAGAAATATTTTTTTTGTTTTGTATAATGTGGCAAAGTTTATTTTTCATTTGTCCTCAAAAAAATTATAAAAGTTACTTTATAAAGATGTTAATCAAAAATTTAAAACATATCCAAAATAAATGTTATAATAGGACTCTGTCACGTGACTCTGGTCTACATATTGCTATACAGCAGCATACTCCTTTACTTTTATTATTGTTATGCCTATTAATACAAGATTTAGTAGCTAATATTTGCCAGATGATGGAGTTTGTCAAATCCCTACCCAATTCTACTTTTTGCAATATCCTCAGAGTAATTTTTAATTTATGTTTTTCATCAATGAAGAGCTTTGGATACTGAAACAGTACACCTGTACATATAGGACTTAATGCACCTTCCTTCTAGCAGTCATTTTTCACTTTTTTGTTTTACTATCAAGCTATAAGCCCAAATTAAAAATCATATAAAAGTTTTTAATGTAAGTCATCTTGCCTGTATATTCATATAGAAATAAAACCAGTTTATCCATATACTACACTTCACCCTGTGATTATAAACTAGAAATTAGTCTGGAAATATTGGATAGAGCAGCACTAGGTCAAGATTTAATAAGCACTATCATCTGAAAACTATGTATTACTAAAGATTGTATTAAATGGTACAGCAGTAGTGGAAAACATCTTAAGTTGAAAAAAAAACATTCTACGAACTGTTAGATGTGGATATTTTCCAGTGAAAGTTCAGTTTAAAACATTTCTTATGATAACAAGCTTGTCGGTAAACAGAATTTCTGATTTCTTTGTTCCACCACAAATATACAAAACAATTTTGTAATAAATGTATTTGAATATTTACTGCGAATATAAAATTTGAAAATTCATCGAATTTATTTTTAAAATAAAAGCAATGTATTCCGAAAGCTAGTAAAAAAGGATAAAATATAAAAAGAGGAAGTGTAATAACTTTAAAGAGTTTGCATTTTGAGGGCACAAGATTGTGAACATCTAATGATGCAATTGTTCTCCATTGACGGTGAGCAATAGCAAATATCCATAGGCAACATGTACAAATAGCACAAAAACAAAGCAATAAATTTCCTTGAATAAATCTATGCCAGAATCGTATCATGGAAACACCTACTACTGGTATACAATCTGCAAGTGATTTTGCAAAATTTGAAATCTCATGATAATTAAATCCGCAGTTAAAGAAGAAAATGAAAGCATAAAACATTAAAAAAATAAAGAACATTTTTTGGTTTGTAAGACCGTGATTGTATTTGATAGGATAAGCAATAAATAAAAAGTCATTAATCGATATTACTAAAACTGATGTTACAACTAAGGCATACAAAAGAATGTTAATAACATTAACTATCTTGTAAAATAAAGAAATCTTGTCACAACTTATTGTGATTACAGTAATATTCAAAATAACCCTACTTAATTCTAAACAGGACTGCGAAAAAAATAACATAATGTAAGGAAAGTTTTTAGTTTTATCCAAGCTTTTACTCTTAGCAATTAATAAGAGAAGTACGAAATTCCATAACGTAATCACTCCATCGTTAAATGTTAGCACAATAATTGGTTTATTAATCTCAGTGAGATAATAAAACGTACTATTCGTTAAATTTTCATTATAAGAGATATTACTCATTCCAACATAATTTATAATAAAAATGTTACTTGGAAATAATTTGGATATTAATATATTCTTGTTTACTGAAAGTAAAAAAAAAAAAAAGGAAATGTATTAGTTTTTCTGTTTTTGGAGATATTTCATTGTACAAAAAACCTTCATATATACGTTTCAGATTTATATATTACCGGAAACATTGATCTGTTTGAGTTAGATTTTGGCGTGATCGAAGCAAATGAAGTAATTAATACTTAACTTGTAGTTCAACATAAAAAATTGAAATAAAGTCGAAAATGGAGCTCGAAATAACAACTTTTTTATATATTTATAAATTCAAGGACGACAAATTCTTCGGAAAACATATTCCAGTAATAATTCTAATAGTTTTCATATTTTAAACTTTTTCTAAGATTCCCATCGGTAATTTAAGACTTCTCCGATTTTAAAATTACATAGAGTGGTTTAAACTTAACGAATCTACCTTTTCTCTAATAAGATAATACAATGGATAAATCTATAAATGGAAATTTAATCTCCTGGTTAATTCTTAAAAATTGATAGAAATATTGTCTCAGACTGTTCAAAATATCATCTTATCATTAAAAAAAATTACATATTGTTTTTAAATTAATGTGTTTTTGTTTGGAATATTAAAAAAAATCTATTAATTAATATCAATAAATAATTATATCTTTTGTTTGCATAATTTAGTACAATGATAGTGTGTTATTTTGGAAAGCTCAAAATCCATGGACCACAACTCCATCTCTCACTTTCGGTGCTCTAACGTTTTTTGAACTCCCAGGACAATAGCTCATTTGATTATTATTACTACTAATGCTTATTCCGGTAATCTTAAGAAAATAGATACAATGAATTGTGGCTGTTCATATCTATTTGCAATATTTCTACTATTCAGAGGATGTCATAGCTGTCATTCGTTTTTATTCTTATTAAGTGCATTTATATATAATCATTCAAATAGTTATAATAATTCTAAAGCAAATGTTTTAAATTACATATATACTGAATAATTGCTGACAACGACTAATTATACCTCAAGATTGTTAGCAAGTTTTATTGTTTGTGTTTTTTTTAAAACTCATTAAATATGAATTGAATATTTTCTTAATATAAGCATAAATATTGATAGACGATATTTTATTCTTTTTGTTTTTTAGACGTAACAAATATGAATTAAATATTTTCACAATGGAACAGAAAAAAAAACGTCAAGAACTCCATTAATTTCGAAACTTTTTTACAGTATCATATTTAAGACTACAAATATTTTTTAAACATCGAATCTTTTATTATTTTTATTAGTTTGTCTGCCTGTCTGTCTGGCTGTCTGTCTGTCTACCTATCTACCTAACTACCAACCTATCTATCTACATAAATATCTTCTTACAAATTATCTATCTTTATCTACCTGTATGATTGGGTCATTTTATACTTATTTATATATTAATTCATCTACCTATTTATAAGTTTATCTTATTTTACATCTGCCTAAGTAATTATTTATCATTTTATAGATTAGAGGCACATAGATCGATAAATAAATAGGCAGAAAAATGGATAGACTAATGAAACAACATCAAAAAGAGAAAACATTTATATGAACAGATAGTCAGATAAACAAATGGCAAGCAGTCGATTAAATCGATTGATAGACAAATAAATATTTAGATAAAGAGGTAAGAAAACAGAAAAATTGATGGTAGATAGAAATCTGGATAGATTCATCTACTCAATAGATATGTAAGATAGTTAAATAGATGGCAGCGACAGTCATATATGTAAATGGATCAATAAGTAGATAGATATGTAGACAGATGGGTGGATGATTTAATAAATAGATAGTTAGAAGGTAGGTAAGTAGACAGGTAAGTAGGTAGGCAGGTTTTGGGTAAGTAGATAAATAGATAGGTAGATAATAGATAGATAGGTGAGTACTTGGACAGATAGATGGATAAGTAGATGAATGGATGTATAGTTAAATAGATAAATAAATAGATAGCATATGCTCTTTTTATTGATATTCTGTAATGCCAATCAATACATAGTCTATTATGTAACGTTGCAACATCATTCCCAGAAAATAAAAAATAAATCCTAACAATAATTATAGTTTATTAAGCCAAATCGACCGGTTTTTACTTCTGTTAAGATTTTAATTGAGTCACACTTTAATATATATAGCCCGTATAAGACTTCTATATAAGCATTACAAGATAGTATCTATTATGACAATGTGATGGATAAGATTTACATACCTTGAAGATAATAATATATTGAAAAAATATTAAGTAATAGAGGATAAATTAAAAGTCTCATTTTCCAACCTTTTTCTACGATATCTATTAATAAACTGATAATTTTTTTCTGCACTAAACCAACAACGAAAATTTTTCTCTATCTTCTTTATTTCATTTTTATTCATATATTTTTTTGATATTCACACTTGTGATTAAGATTCGGATGAAATTTTACAGTCTCTTGGCCATTAGTCTTTCCATATAAAAAATATTTAATACAATATGAAAGTTGATTCGCATATCTTTAATAATTAATAAAATAAACTTGAAACATTAAAATCATTATTTACTCAAAGAGAGATCGTTTCAAAATTAGTTTAATAACGTAATACAATACAAACTTACCATCAATCGAATATTTTTTTTACATTCATTGTCTAATATTGTAATATTATGTAATTATCTTTCATCAAAGGATTTAAATAAGAAGGTGCGAGAACCAAGTTCAACCCATACAAACATCATGCAACCTTATAAGTAATTCTATACCATGATAACCTTAATTAACTGAGGCTCAAGAAACAATAAATAAATTACATACAAAGACATCGTTAAATTTGTATATCTTATAAAAATTTGTTTACAGTAAAACAAACTAAAAAAAACAATTTAAAATAAATTATTTTTTGACCTGGGCCAACTGATGAGTGCTGGCTGAGCATGAAATGCATCTTGGGGGTCATTTGTATTTTCTTATATCTTTATTTTTATGAATTTGAAAAGAATGGGGAAGTGTGGGGGTGTTTATTATATCTATAAAGATATTATATACGGGACAGAGAAAGGTAAATAACTCTGTGTGTGTAAATTTAAAAAATCAGATATATTAATCTTTAACTGAGGTTTAAAGTTTATATCTGTGCTAGAGATAATCTCTAGTTTCGAAAATGATTAGTAATAATCATTAGTGTATTTATCTGAAATGTATGGTGTCAAAGTTGTGAATGGAGGGAGTTTGATAATGGTAAATGAAAATGTAACAATTTACTCTAGATAAATACTTTGGATATAATAGACATATATATGAGATAGTGACCTGGGCCAACTGATGAGTGCTGGTTTAGCATGAAATGCATCTTGGGGGTCATTTGTCTTTTATTGTATCTTTTTTATATGAATTTGAAAAGAATGGGGAAGTGTGGATGTGTTTATTATATCTATTTCAAGAAAAGGACAAATTATAGATCGATCTTATTCGACAAAGTTATACAAATAAATTAATTAATATTTAACATCAGAGACAACATAATCTAAATAGAAAATTGATGTACCAAAAATAATTGTAACCCAGCGAATTTGAAACTAACGAAATTATTAATAATATAGCGATGAATATTCTATTCCCAATATTTTTTACATAAAAATGGATTTATGTGTTTTAACGTCATACTTTTTAAATCTATAATTCACTAAATATTCTATGATTTCAATCTATTTATTTGCTAGTTAAAATTGTGTGTCCACGCATACTAATATTAATAGTAAAGATGAAATTAGGATATGCGATATTTAAAAGAGAATATGTTATAATACTGTGTCAGATAATATGGCTAACTAATTGTATAAGAATAAAATATTTCTATCAATTAATACTCTGGATTTTAAATAATAGCTTCGCCATCACCACTAAGAGCACAGTAAATAATAAATCCAAAGATAAAATCTCAATCTGAACAGATAAAAAGCATATTCTAAATAGCAAAAGATGAAGAAAAAATTCCAAATACTGCTAACAAGAAACTACCATTTCAAACCAAATTCAATCCTACTAATTATTAAGAGTAGCAGAATAACAAACTCTGACTATTGTATAGAAATAATAAATATGATAAATATTAGAGGTGTACACATCTCTGGGAATATAAATCAAGCACTTGCATCTTAAATATGCAAATATTTATATTACAACTATTTCTATAATGAATATATCATATCTGTATTAATATTAAAATGAAAAGAAGGGACAAAATTTATTTTATGGCAAATATTAATAAAATGCAAATAAACTTTAGCAACCCACAATTTATTCAAAACATAGTCTTCTAAGATATTTCAATTCGTACATATTTTTTGAGTTTCAAAGAATCTTTACTACTACTACCACCACTACAACAACAACAACTAATAATAATAATAATAACAATAACAACAATAACAACAATAATAATAATAATAACAATAATAATAATAATAATAATAATAATAATAATAACAACAACAACAACAACAACAACAACAACAATCCTGTCAACAAGTGAGCTTTTTTTTTTCAATATTTTATCGTTAGAAAAATCTAGTCATCTAGCTGAAATGGCGTCTGCAAAAAACAACTGCGTAATTAATAAAACAGATAGCGATATAAATGCGAAAACAGTTGCAGAAGCTAGTAAGGCAAAAAGATCTTATGCAAATATTGCTGCAATGAAACCGCAAAAAACAATATTAGAAAATATTATACAAAGAAACTTTCATACGCCACCACAAGAGAACAAAAAAAAGGAGGGGAAGGACAAATAGGCAGATTCAGGAGAGCTAATTCAACAGACATCTTTGAACTAAATATAGAAAACGAAGATGAAATACCTAATCATCTAACAGAACAAACAGAAGATAACTGGACAGAAGAAGAAATACAAGAAATCAACATCCAGTTTAATAATACAATACCAAACAAGTTATACGAGTCTTAAAAAATTATTTTCTGATAGATCATTAGTGCTTGCAATTATAGACAGAAATCTAACTTTATATAAATTTCAGAAAGAGATATTATATCAAAAACTAACAGAAAAAAACTTATGGGATTCAATCTCAGAGATATGTGAACATACAAACTCAAGGTATATAGTTATACAATTTTTCAATGAAAATCAAAAAATGAGATTCAAATCATAAATAAAAACGATGGGTGGATATGTAAAGATTATTGTAGATGAAAATCTGCAAAATTATTGTTTGGAAATCATAAAGAATGCATATTTTGGGTTTAGTTTTCGTGATTTCAAAAGTATGGTCCAACCATTTGGATAAGCCATATATATTAAACAAATCTTATGCAATAATACACCCACACTTATATACACAAACAGTTATCATTTTAAGATATATCTGCACAAGCATATTAAGCCAGAAGAAATTTACAGGCAAATTATGGATCAGGGAGCAGTATTATACCTATACAATAGAGGGCTAAGGCCACAATGTTTGGCTGTAGAGAAAGAAGTCATTTAACTATAGACTATCTAAAGAATGAAAATAATAATGACAATAAAGGATTTGCTATATTAAAAGAAAGACTAGAAAGGAAAACAAGCAGCAAACAAAGGGATATAAAGCAAATACTGACCTTGGACGTGGTAACTCAGGGAAGTGAAAAGGAAAGAATTTCTATACAACAACCACATATGAATACAGATAATCAAGAAAGTGAAATTGCAAGTGTAAATAATGATAATAGCAATATTGGTGAGATTCCAGATTCTTAACTTAAGGCTGGAGAAAAAAGAGTGCCTTAAGTTAATAATACAAAAGTAAAAGAAAAAAGGGAATGATATACAAATGTATGCAGTTAAAGCTTTAGAAAAAGATATACAAAAGTAAAAGAAAAAAGGGAATGATATACAAATGTATGCAGTTAAAGCTTTAGAAAAAGATATAGACAAACACACATGGAAAACAAATGTTGATGAGAAGCAATATTATGAAGAGAATATGAATTTAGACAAAGACTGGAATTAATTAAAGAACGAAGAACTAGAAACAATACAAATATTGAGATTACTCAGATAATAATGCCAAGTATGCCGCAAGTTACTCAGTGTAATATTGAACAAAAGAGAAAGCCGGGAAGGCCCTCAAAAAACAGGAAAACAGAAAAAAAGCTAAAATTAGGAGAGCTTATGTTTGATGACACAGGAAAATGGTATAGCATGGACAGATCTTCTGATGTTGAATCTGAATGTGAGTTTGACGATGCCCAAGATTTACAAATGATAGATAGTCAAAGATAAGTTTAATTAAAGATAACGTTAATTCAAAGTAAAAAGTAAATCTATATAAATAAGAATTAAAATTGCTTCTTTTAATGTACGGGATTTGAATTCAATCAGAAAAATATTTAATTTGAAACAATGGATCAGAGAAACAAAACCTCATATAATGGGGCTGCTTGAAACCAAAATCTATGCAGGGTCACAAATTGATCCAGCAAAATTCCTAAATAGTGAGGGCTTTGTTGCGTGTTCAAGAGACTCTACCTATCCATCGGCCGGAACTCGTTTTTTGATAGCTACAGCTTGCCAATTTACCATTTTTCAAATCATATACATTGATGCAAATCTATTAATCATTACTTTATTTCACAAAATAATTAAAATAAAAGTAATCTTTGTTTATATGCCATTACAAAAATATAAAATAAATACAATAATTGCCACAATTAATTTAACACTGGGATCTACAGCTAATCCAACAATTTTGATCGGAGACTGCAATGTAACATATGAGGAATTTGTAAATAAGTGGATACATAAAATATTGGTTCCACTGATGAGTGCAAAGGGTTTCTTATCTGAAAATGCTGTTTCATTTCATAATGGCCGATTTTCAACATTAATTGATCTCTGTTTTTACTCTCCGGTATTTCATCATCTGATAAGCGAGGAATTAATCCCATCGGCAATTTCTGATCACTCGGCTCAGTTCATATCAATTGACCTTGATAATATACAAGTCTTTAGACTGACACTAACTAGAACAATAAGAATGTTGATTCCAACATTAACACCCGAATTTATTTTTTCAGAGACTTATATTATGTGGAATAAGATTCTTTCAATGACCTTTAACCCAATTCAGCAATATTTAATTTACATTAATATCTTGTCATTTAACATTAATCATATAGTGAAAAATCAGCCAACTCCTTCAGGTTTGTTGAAGCTTGCAGAACAAATTCCTAAACGTCTTGTGGCGATAATCCCTACTCAACACACACAGAAACATATACATATATTAACAAATGCTTATCATAAGGCATGTGAAACGCTAAAGAGCTATTTAAAAAATAAAAAAAGTAGAATATGCCTAATGCACCAACACACATGGACTCGGCAATACATTAGATGGGCATTGGGAAGGGTACCTGAAATCAAAGTGCCATTGGTAATTAAAATCAACAATGAAACATTTACTGGAAATAGTATGATCTTACCAATTCTTAACTATTTTAAAGATAAGCTGGAGCCAGGAAAATTGATACAATACCAGCCAAAAGTATTTGGAATGGCAGATATTGAATCACCATATACAATAGATGATTTTATAATGAAAATGAATTAAATACACAACTATCACCCAGGAAGCCCTGGAATTCCGTTGCTCGTATTAAAACACCTTGACAAGCTAACTGGCAAATGCCTGTGCCAGCTGGCTAACTATTTATCTCAGGGAATAATAACAATGGAGGGAGTTAATACGATCGCGATAGTGCCGTTTAATAAAAAAAAAAAAGAAGCCCATCCCCTTTTTATCAGAGATAAGACCAATATCAATGGGTCCATTGCCCATAAAGATTTTAGAGAAAGTAATTAAAGATAAGATAGAACCGTTTATTTTGCCGATGATTTCTCCGGCTCAATTTCGCAAAAAAACATTCATCTACCACACAAGCTGCTATGTTATTTAAGGCTATTTTGACATCGGTTAGAGAAAAAAAAGATATGACCCAATTGTTGTAAAGCTAAATATCGCTTCGGCTTTTGACATTGTTGATATATTTGTACTGTTGAGATTATTGAATGAAATTGAAATGCCAAAATCATATATATATATATATGTTATAACAAATTTACTCTTAAATCGTGATCTTTACACCACCTTAAATGGCAGAAATTCGCCAGCTTTCACACCAACTAAATCACTTTCACAGGGGTCCCCACTTAGTGCCATCTTATTCATTTTATATATAAATCCTCTTCTTGTTCGGCTACAACAGGCATTTGAGGAAATGGAGATCCCAGGTACAGTTCAAAAATTGGCCTGCATTGCATACATGGATGATATTACGGTTTTCCTGACATCAAAAAAGCAGATACCAAAAGTACAGATGATTTTAGAAGAATACTCAAAGGAATTTAAACTAGGTTTCAATCCAGAAAAAACAGCAGCATGGACGCTTTTCACAGGAAGGCCATGTACTTCCATCTTTCATACAAAGCCAGGCTCGTTCCTCCGGTTTTTGTTCCATCTGAGGACTACCGGCATGAGATATCATTTGCAGAACAAATTGAAAAATGAAATCCAGCAAATAGCAGACTCTCTAGCCAATACCTATATGTCAGTATATTCTAAGATTCAATTAATTAACAGTTTGATGATGACTAAGATAGTTTACTTTATGCCAGTGGTTGCTTTCTCAAAGGCTTTTATCTCTAAAATTAAGACTATTTGCAATCAGCTACTATGGTCAAGGAAAGTCGTGGCGATATCAATGGCAAAACTATGTTAACCACTGAATAAAAATGGTTTGGGGTTACATGACATCAGTATTTTTGACAAACAGAGAATGAGAAACAACATAATTGATATTGTTAAACAATTTCCGAACATTAACCAGCTCATAGAGATCGTTCCGACTGATAAACCACCGCCAAAAAAATATCATATTTTGAACAATTAATATATCATTGTAAAACAGAATCAAAAATCCCAGAGCAATTTATTAATAAGTACAAATACTGGGAAATTTATGAACTAATAAATGAAGATAATAACACAATTGCTTTGGAACCAATACGGGAATTAATAATAAACAACTGGTTAAAAGGCATAAACGATGGGCCTTAGAACCAAAGTTTTTCAATTTTCTGATAAAACTTAACTTATCTGCATTACCTACCACATATTTTCTTTGCCATAAAAGATTGTATACATCAATTGATCCCTTTTGTGGGTTGTGCCATCAAGCTGAGGAAACCCTATCACATCTGATATATCACTGTGAGGGACTTAGGCAGATCAGAAATCTGATAACTAGCAATTACAGGAAATCTAATGTAACAATGCATCAATTAATTTCTGCATTTAGAGACGGATTAACACCAAGTGTCAGGGCTGCAACCTTTGTGTTCTATGCATACTGGTGTACTGGATGCACCTTCCTAATTGGTCACAATTCCAGGAGACATCCGGCTACTTTTTCAAATAAACTTGCAATGATACAGAAAAAGGATAAGATACTGGCCAGACCTGACATTTATGCGGCCACCTGGTCGTTACTTAAGATTAAATCATTGTTATAATGGCAAAAATAATAAAACTCTTATGAACCGGTATAGTGTGGGTTTTTTTTTTTTGGAAAACCTGAAATCTTAAAGCCTCAGTGAATTCTGGGAACAGGACACATTTAAAAGGAACATAGGGCCAAAACTTGAGAATTAGATATATTAAGATCTTTGTAACAAGGACAATTTAGCAACAATTTTCCCCTTCTGCAATAAGTGATTGATTTGCTAATGGGGTTCAAATGATAAATTATATCATGAACCATTTGAGACATAAAATAAAATGAAAATTGTGTTATAACATTTGGACTATTGACCTAGGCGGAATGGACAATCCGGAATATTATGTTCAAATATATATAGACAAGAACTACGATTTTAAGCTCCTGTAAATCCAGAAAGAACTCTAACAAAAATGACAGTGTAAATGTAAAAATTTGTACCCTACTAGCAGTGAATTTACTATGTAATCGCTAACGTTGTATTCTTTCGAGTTAATAAAAGACCTTTTGAATAATAATAATAATAATAATAATAATAATAATAATAATAATAATAATAATAATAATAATAATAATAATAATAATAATAATAATAATAATAATAATAATAATAATAATAATAATAATAATAATGATGATGATGATGATGATAATAATAATAATAATAATAATAATAATAATAATATTTTCCTAACTATTCTTTTAATAAAGAAATCTAAATATATTTTACACAAACTTTTTTTCACCCACTCTCAAGTACTTCAGAAGATTTTCTTTCTTAAGTTTTGACTCAATATTTCTAATAAAATTTAAATAATCAAAATAAACTTTATTTCTGAAAACGTAATAAAATAATAAACAAACATTCTATCTATTTTTTTTAAAAAAATATTTATTGGCAACTCCTTTTTATGAACACTGAATAACTATTAAAAAATACATAAAATGAAGGTATGTTCATTGGATGATTTTTAATTTTTGATAAATTATCATATATTTTAATTGTTTAAAATGTACAAATTCTTTACTTATTTTCAAAATGTCTTCTTTTCTATTGAACTGCACAAATGTCGATCAATTGGAAAAACATTCAGAACTTTGTTGAAATGAGTTTCTTGAAACAGTTTGCTGCTCTAAACGTTATCTACTCAGAATTTAACTATACGAAGGATAATAAATAAGTTCAATGTAAGTCAACAATTGTTTAACAGATACATTCTAAGACCACAGCCCTTCATACAATGAATAACGCTGTGGTTGTATTTCACTTTTTCTCACTTTCTTGTGGTTATCTGTATGCTATTTTGTCTACTTTGTATCCATTTGTTGACAGAAACTCAAACTAAAATATATTGATTTAAAAAATCTGAAGATGGCAGTGTTGTAGAAAGAAACAAATACAAATGAATCAATAAAATCACTGATTGATAGTTTCTTTCAGGTTTCAAAAGTACTTAGGAGACTACTTGCAAATGCTCTTATTTATTACTTTGGAAAGGTAAATTGTATATTTTTCATAATTTGTTTACATACTTAAAATTATTTTTGTAAAATATTTGTATAGCATTTTTGTAAAACAAAAATATTCCTGATACATGCATAGATTTATTCGAAAATGTCTGTTTATAAGAAGACAAATTAAAAAAAATATTATAATAGTAAACAGCAAATTTATGATTTATCTGAATTCACAAATGGTAGGTAATAGAGATTTTTATCATTTTTAAATAATTATAGAGAAAATTTAAATTTTAGATCAGAATTTTATTGCTTTATGGTGACATAATAATAATTTGTTTGGATTTTAAAAATGAAGTTCAAATAGCAACTTCATTTTTTATATTACCAATGCCATAATAATCTAATTAAAAAAAGCTATTATTTTTATTACATATTTCAGTTTATTACATTTTTCTATATAGAATAAATATTTAGCCTTAAAATAAATGTAAACACAATCCAAACAGCTGTTATGGATGACGCATGTGCAAAGTTAATTATCTTCTTCATGATAATGTAGTTAACAGATTAATCATGACGATTATATGATTATTATTCTTCAATTGAAGAATGATAAAGTAAATTACATGTGAAAGAACTACATCATCTGCAAAATCTAGATGACTTAAATAATCTACATTTACTTTTATTCTCTTAACTTTCCTTTTTAATCCACATAATACTTCTTGCAAAACTGCTATAAAATTGAGATATGGAGTCACATTATTATATACCCTTATTAATGTTAATCTTTTTAGTATCATTATGTAATCTAATTGTTGTTGCTGCATTTTTATAAATATTTTTCAAAATATAACAATAGCCTGGGTCTATACTTTGATGATCCAATGCTTTAATCACTGAAGAAATGCTAGTAGAATCAAATGCCTTTTTATAATCTACAAATCCAAAGTATAATGGCAAGTCATATTCTAAGATATTTTCTATAACTTCTCCCAATATCTGGATATGTTAACTGTATAAAAATCACTTTTAAATCCAATTTTTTTTTTGGTTGGTTAAAATCCAAAGTTTGCTGTAGACGAGCTGTAATTATTTTGGGAAAGATTTTGCATGAAACTGATAAAAGACTGATAGGTCTGCAATTTCTAACAACTTCTTTATCACCTTTTTAAAATATTAATACTGTATTATTCCAATCATCTGATACATCTTTATTATTTAAACATTTGCTATATAATTTGCTAATTTTTTTTCTAATTCGTTATCTTCTTTTAAGATATCGATTATATTTCATCATTATCTGGAGCCTTTCTTTTTTATATAAACTTAATTGTACATATTATTTTTTCATTTAAATTTCTGGCTAGTTCAGAAGATATAGTAGAGGTAGGAGATACTATTCTTTGTTCTTTGTTGTTATACGATTCTTCATAGAAGACTTTTACATATTTTATGATATCACCTCTTTTTTTACTAATAGTTCTGTGTTTTTTTTCTTATTGCAAAAATAAGTTTGATACCAATAAGAAGATGTTGTTTTACATTCTAGATACTTTTATTTTCTTCTGCAGCTTTCTTTGCTAATTCACAATTATAATTTCTTATATAATTATTAATTCTATTTCGTATCATTTTTATATATTTTGATACTCCTTTTTTCGTAATTTGTCTTGTCACAGTAAAAAATTTACTGGGCAATTTTTATCGGCTATCTTAGTTGCAATTGATTTCGTTCAAACCTGAATCATGTTCAGAATCTATTAATATTTGAAAACAAATTTCAAGTTCTAATTTAAATTCATTAAAATGTTTCTGAAGATTAGGAATATCAACAATTAATATATTGTACATCTTTCTGTGTTGAATTTATTGAGAACATTAAAATCTTGAAATACATATTTTTATTAGTCAAAACATAATTTAATTCAGCTGTACCTTCATTGAATGCTTCCATGTTCGTTTTCGTTTAACATTTCTCTCATTTCTATTACCATAACCAGATTTACCTGTTGCACTTTCATCTTTCAATTGTTTACCAATTCTAGCATTAAAGTCTTTCGTAACAATTTTAAAATATTGCTTTGTTTGATCAAAACCCATTTGTACATTCATATATAAATCATCTATTCTGTCAACATAATGAAATTTGTTGACGCATACATGAATTATCTAACATTTGATATCAGCTATTAGTTGAATAACAAATCTTGCTACTCTCTCTGATAAACAACCAATCTCCATATTGTTGTTCTTCCACATTTTATTTATAATGAATCCTACTCCACTTGTACTTCCAATATTTGTGCCACTATAATACAGTACATGTCCATTTTATAAATCAATTTTCTCTTCATCTTTTCTTCTAACTTCACAAAGGCCAATAATGTCCCATTTAATATGAGAAAATTTTTCTTCCAATCTTCCTTTAATTGAAAGAGATACGTTGTAATTACATAAATAAAATGTCATTAAACGGCAGCCTGGATCAACAACTAGGATATTCTTAGCACCCTCTGTCTTTAGCCACCATCCACTGTTTTGGCTGGTGACTTTACAGGCTCTTGGAAATAATGAACATTCACACACACATTCATTTTGCCTTCAAGAAACTCAACTGATATCAGTTAAGAGCTATCGGGCAACTGAGAAGAAAGACCACCGTGTTTCTTGATTTTAAACCCAAAGGTAAAATGGCAATAAACATACCATGTTGGTTAATGTATGTTGGTGACTAACCATTCGTGTTTATATACTATATTAATAATCACATAGCAATAACAGTTGCAACGATATGGAGTCGGCATTAGGAATTTGCCTTGCTTTATTTATTTAAAGCCTCCAAGAGAAATCAAAGAGCCGACTTTCAGTTAAAAGTAAATTCCTTTCTGTAGATGTATGGTATAATATAATACTTTTAATGGCTGTTTAGATAAAAATGTTTTGTGTGTGGAGTTATCCATTTATTTTATAATTATTTAATTAGAAAGATCCACATACTAAATATTTCCATCTAAGCAACTATTAAAAGCATTATATTATACCACATAACCTACCAGTAGAGGGAGTTATTACAATAAGTAAAAAAATTGAAAAGTGTGCTATGGTTTGATTTTTTACACCTACGTATATAAACTGTAGTTCTTTTTCTCTACATTAGAATGGCATTGAAAAGTCAATTCTCTTTTTGAATGCAATAACCTGTCGGTTTTGTTTTTACTCTTAGCCTGGGGTAATTAATTTTCATTGACTACTATTCTTAGTAAAGAGCTTTCTGATTAAATAATTATGAATGGGTGACTCTTCATACTAAACATTTCCTTATACATATACACAGATTATGTTTTATTGATTTTTATTTGAGAATGACTATTTCTGCAATAGGTGAAACAATGTGAGGGTGGTAGAATTTTAATATAAGTTTGCCATTTTGCTAAAATTTAACGTTACGTGGTTGTTTCTATATATATGAATTCATAGTATTATTTACTGGAGCTTCCATGTAATAAAAATATAATAGGTAAATAACTGACGTTTCAGTACAATAACAAGTACTTTCCTCAGAGCTTCTTCTTTCTCAAATCATAAGAATGTATATTGTGAGATTTAAATTGGTTTTTTTTTGCCTTTGTTATTTTGTCCTCATCCTCAAATTCTATTCTTGAGAAGTTTTAAAAAATATATTATCATCCAATAGCTTTTTTCCAAATATTGTTAATTTTCTTCAATTCACAATTTTCATTCATGCTCTTAGGGCATTTAAAAATCTCTATAGCTTCTCTTAGCAGTCTATGATCATATTATTCGATGTTTTCCAGAATATGTAATTTATTAAAATTGATGTAATAGTAATTAATTTAATGTTAAAGTTGGTAATGATTTAAGGAAAAATAATATCCACACAGTTTATACTACATTTAAAAAATTTAATAAAGTATGTCCATGCCCTAAAGATAAATGGTGTATATAAAATTGCATGTAGAGTTTGTTTATATTCATACATTGGACAGACTAATCATAGAAAGTAAGAACACATTTTGGCAGTTAGAGAAAAATTCAATTCATCCGCAATTTATTCACACATTAATTTAACGAACCATGACATCAATTTTAATTAAACACATATTCTGATAAAAATTGAACAATATGAACAGATACTGCTAAGGGAATATATAAAGATTTTTAAAAGCTTAAGAGCATAAGTAAAAAGTATGAATTGAAGAAAATTAATAATATTTGGAAAAAGCTATTGAAGGTTAAAATATTTTTTAAACTTCTCAACCAATAAAATTTGAGAATGAAGAGAAAATAACAAAGAAAAAATATTACTGATTTTAAATCTAGCCACACACATTACAATGATTTGAGAAAGAAGAAGCTCTGAGGAAATCATTTGTTACTGTACTGAAATATCAACTATTTAGCTATTATATTTTTACTACATAGAAGCTGCCAGAAATAATACTATTAATTCATTTATCTGTAAAAATATTTTGTAAGGGTAACTTTCAATTCTATCAAAACCAACCTTATTTATCCACACTACCAAATCAAACCCATTTAAAACATAAGCTTAACTAATATGTGGTTGAATATGCACTATCATTTTTATATAAACATACATAGATATATATGTGACAAATGTTTGCTTTATTAAGTACCAAATTAAACAAATGTCACAATGAACTAATTTCTCTTACTTAATATATATATATATTGTGCCAGGCACGCTTGATCTGGCCAAGCACAAGATAATGTTAAACAAATTAATGGCCGAAAATAAGTAAAAACCCATTAAACGGGGAGGGGGGGGATATACGATTTATATAATCAAACTTGTTGTAAATTAAGAGAGAGAACTGTGGCTATAACATAAACTCACACACATATATGATTAAAGCCAATATTTAAAGGCTTAGAAATATGTATTTGTAATTTTGATTTTTGTTTTTTTTATTTTTTAAAAAAGAAAAATAAACGCCAAAATGTATTTATAATTAAACAAAGAGACAAAACTCTTGCAACAACATTCATTTTTCAAGAGACATGGAAGCTATATCAGACTCTCCAATAAAGTTAACAAAGAACTTAACCACTAAATACCTTACCCTGTTTTAACTCAATAATGTTAGGGTGCACCAATGTTAGTTCCATAACTCATCTAATATTGTAATTTTTCATTATTCATATTTGTAATGTATCAACCATATTTATACCCATTTCATAAAGAGTGTAACACAAGTATTAATTAGTTTAATAAATGTTTTGAGATAATTTTAAAAATGTTTGTTTGTTAAAGAAACGGCGTTTATTTAACAAATTGTGATTCTATATTTATTTTTTTTGAGTGTTCACAACCAATGTAAAAAGGAAAATTTGAAATAGTACTATTTAAAAATAAGTTTAAAATAATTTCAAGATCGAAGTTTTAATGGTTGTTTTACTCTTCAGTTGCATTTGAGCAAGAGAGGGGGGTCATTGTCTTAAATTTGAGAAAAGCCTAAAGGCATTCTAAAATAATTTTAACTGGATAAAAAGAACTTGATTAAACTTGGGATAATGCGGGGAGAGAGGAATGTCCAATCTAAGTGAAATATTTTTTTTAAACTTCGATTGTGATTATGTAATTACTAAAAAAAATCAAAAAGGTGTTATCATTCATTAAAATTTTCATTAGTGATATTGTGATCTGAATGGAGATATAAAAAAAAAAACTAATTAGAAATAAAAATTCTTGAGAGCACTTAGGCGATTGCATTGGAATGTTTCATGAATCGTCTAATCAAATTAGAAAAACAAAAAAAAGATTTAATTAATTGATTTTTCTTTCTTGGAGGGGATACCTGAATTGAGGGGATACTGAAAAGATAGATCTGTTCTGAAGTTGCGAGAAGGCAGTTCATTTTTGTTTTTAAAAGGCAAATCTTATTAGGAGCCTAATTCAAATTTTATTGTGAAGCTAATGCTGTTTTTGGAACCACGCGAAGTCTTGCAACCTTTTGATTAAGCATGCTGATTCTGATTCACGCTAATCCGTGGGATTTACTCTAATTAAAAAATTCATTCAGTAATTCTGAAACTATGGACACTAATTCATGCAGTCACTCAAATAACTATTCGAGCAGTTAACCAGTCAGTAGTCAACGATTAAAATATCGGACGACTAAGTGATGTAGAGTAATGTCAGTTATCTAGCCAACTATTGGAAAGCTAAATGATGAGCAGATGATTATTCCACCATATACTCAGTTAATGCCGATGGAAATTTAATTGCAAAATGCCAGTGAATCCAGTAACTAACCTAGAATTCGTAAAACAAGAAAAGACTGTTTATAGTGTATAACATCCGTTGTCCAGCCTAAAGATGCAAATAAAGCACTTTCCCGTATGTAGAATGATTATGGGGTAGAAGCCCACTTCAGTGCATCTGTCCAGCTCCGCTCCTGCCGTCCCAAAAGAATGTAAACGCCGAGATTCAAACACCAAGTGATGATGATGAATTCCATGAACTTGTGCCGTAGACAAGTCCAGCCCTTGCCACAGTAGATGAATAGACGTATAGCCCACTCAAAACCCATAGAAGGGTGAAGCTTGTAGACTTTATCGGGTACACTATTTTTTGTGTGTTTATTTTCTTTTAAATTTAATATACATTTCGTAAATATATATCTTATGTACGTACGTACATAAATACACCTTTTATGTTAACTTGTTAATTTTTCCTTGTTTGCTTAATGCACGTGTGTGAGTTTATAATCCATAGATCACTATCTCTCACGTATTAGTTACTTAATCCATTTTTCTTATTAAGAAATAAATTTTCCTTTATTTAGTCTAATGAGTGCTTTGTCAAGTATTTCTTTATGATTATAATTTTGTTGTATTAAAATGATTTAGGTAGTGGGTAATATTCGTTTGTATATTTAATCAATCTGGGGGTGTTAAATTTTGTATTCATATTATAAATGGTATGGGATAATGAGCTAATAAAAGATTTATATTATAATTCTAAAGTGACTATTGTCATATATTTTTATTCTCTTTGCCATTTACATTTTCTAACCATATTATTAATTAATTATGGTAGTTTTCCATCCCCATTCTTTTAACTGAGAATAGAGTAGCTGAGCTAGCAAATGGGACATCATCTTACCAGGTCTTAAATCTTTATTTATCGTGAGGATACTTGTTTATTAGTTTTGTTTGAATAATAATTTACATTCATATATGCCCGATGATATTTGAACTTGCATATATCTCCTTTCAGGAGGAGAATTAATTTTTCTTCTAGGAGTGGGAGGGGTTGGTTTAGAGTCATCCCCCAAAGATATGTAAGAATCAATCTTTTTATAAGTATCTTTTGTGTCCGTAATATTATTATGGTAAAGCATTTAAATTTCTCCTTATTCCAGCATGTCGCCATATTTCCTTTCATGTTCGATTTGTGCTCATGCTTATATTAACGGAATAAGCGGTTGACCGTAATTTTTAATATGACCCTTTAAGAGGACCCCATTACTCAACTAGAGAAGTAAATATGATGAATCTTTACATATTAATCATACTCCTGGTCAGATCGAGGTTTAATAAAATATTAAACCAACAGTCACATTTTCAGACCAAGGTAACTCTCCAGCTGCATGAAATGTGAAACACCTCATAGGGATTATTTATAAAGAGTTTAAACCCAGGGCACCATCCAATACTTACACTGGAACACATGAAATGTCACTAACATGTTTCAAGCACTTGAGCCATGGTTAGTTCTTAAACAAGAGACCGGCAACATATTTACTTGGATAAATGGAAAGAGAGAGAGACACATAAACAACACTAATAATTTACATCAATTTATTTACAGAAAATAATAATAATAATAAAATATAAAACATATAAAGAGATATATATTACACATTTAACAAATATGCATGCTTATGTGTTCGATTCACGGCAAAGTTTTAACTTTTAATACTAGTATTTAAATTTTTAAGTTGTAATAATGACGTCATGGATAATAATTACCTAGGTATAAGTACAGCACAGTTTCTGGTTTATATTTGCAGTTTGAACACAGTCTCTGGTTTCCATGAGCGGTTTAAATACAATCTCTGTTTTCTATAAGGGGTTTGAATACAGTCTCTGGTTTCCATAATTGAGTTACATACAGTCTTTGGTATTTTGTATGTGGGTGATCACCTTTTTTCCGGATCCGGTCAGATTCTTGGTAAGCGTATGTGTAACATCAATGCAGCTTTGTGATTACTTGTCCCACAGCATGTCTGGCTCTCTTAATTTGGTGGAATGGGTTTAAACATTGGCAGAAGGTGAGTCAGAGCAAACTACCATAGCATTTGGCTAATGGAACACAGGAGACGAGCCAAGGAAAATGGTCAAACACCAGTGTTTGGATCTAGCCACTCATTTCTCTTTAAACAATACTAACACTAAGATACCGATAACTAATCATTTCCAATAATAATTCAATATAAATAATCTAATAATAATAATAGATAATGTCAGATTTTTATACTACTCTGATCCCACCTTTCCTCGAATGTTAACCATGTTATTAATACATTCAATCTTTTAATTAAAAATTGCATTCCTTTATTTTAGTTTAATTAATCTGAAATTAGCTATATTGTTCAACTAATCAGTCTAGAACCTTAATCTCCAGTGCCTGATTAGTTTTATATGACTTATTTTAATTAATCATAGGAATTTTTCTTTTAATTAAAAGTACTTTTTTACAAAGAGTATTTTTTTACAGAATTATAGCAAAAAAAAAGTACATAAATGAAAGATAAGTTATAATTAATAACTAATTTCTAACTTATTTCTAAATTTTCTTTCTATTTTAACTTCTACGCTTTCAGACTATTAATTCTTGATATTATTTTTCTATTTCAAAATCTTAAATTTTTATTATTTTTAAAAACATAATAAGTACATCATGTAACTAATATATACACACACGCAATGTGTGCTTATACAAACCGTTACAATATATAATAATATTATTATTTGATGTCTGTATTTTTTCAAAGCAATATACATAATTATATAATTGAATATTTATAAATATAGTAATTAGATCATTAAAAATTTTATCCTCTTAAGAGTGCTTTCAATTATCCTAGTAATCTTTGTCAACTAACACTTTGAAAGGCTAACCTTCCCACAATTCTATGATCTTAACGTTTGCTGCCTTCCTGTTAATTAAGTCATGTTTGTATTTGTATATTAACATAGCTTCCTTTATTTTTCTTTTATTATTTGTTTCAATTTGCAATATTTTTACATTACTAAAATATAAGTCAAAACCATAAATACATGACTTATTATGGTCGTAAAAAACAGATGCCAAAATATTATCTACTTTACAATTTTGTTTCGATTTCTGAACACTTTTTAATAACAGCAAGTGCTCTTTAGTTTTTTTTCCAACATACATCTCAAATCACCTTCATATCCACTGCCACACCTACATATCCATTTATAAATGACACAATTTTTATTTATGAATGAGGTTTTATCTTTAGAGTTATTTATTAATTTGTTTAATGTAGGGTGTGAATAAAATGCACTATCACATGATCACTGTTTGTTATGCTAACACATTACTGTTATCAAAACAGGAAAAACTCTCCATACAGTAGTGCCACTCAGTGCCAACCAGAGTAATCAATGGATGCCAGAAGGCTTGTGCATAAAATCCCTATCTAGTACCTACTCATGCAATATCCCCAGACTAGTTTCTAGCTGATGAAGGCCACAAGCCAGAAACTAGTCTGGGATATTGGATGAGTAGGCACTAGATAGGGATTTTATGCACAAGCCTTCTGGCATCCATTGATTACTCTGGTTGGCACTGAGTGGCACTACTGTATGGTGAGTTTTGCCTGTTTTAAAATGCAATATCACATATATCTTTATAAATATTCTTTATAAAATTTACTTGATCATTTGAAATATATGATATTGATATCCATGTTTTTTATTAGCAGGAGAATCAATATTATTATTAAAATTTTTATTCTTATATTTTGTATTAAAATCTCTAATAACATTATATATATGATTATAATTGTAGCCAACATTTAACAATTCATTCGAATATATTTCAATATTTTTGCCTTTATTCGATGAATATTTGCAAAGATTGTTATTTCTAAATAAGGAGGACTTCAAACCTGCCATTTTGTGTGACAATAGCACTCTTGACCTCTTTTTACTATTGGTTTAACGGTCATACAGTAATCCAGCATACATTGATTTCTAGTTCTTTTAAGATCAAGAAACTGAGCGCACATTAAACTTTCATCTGTTTTTATCCGTTTTAGGCCTTTTAAAACATCCAATTATTTAAACAACTCATTAATTGTATTTGGTTTGCCATATACAAAAACATCATCAACATATTGATAATATACAGTAATATTTTTTTGATAAAATTCCTTTTTCGAAATATTTTTACGTCCTTTGACATACAAGACCCAGTCCTTTGTTGGGGATTTCAGACACTTTGTAGAATTAATGAAGAATATGAAAATTGAAAGAACTGACTTACCGGTAAGCTTTGATGTGGAAAGTTTATTCATGAATGTACCATGTGAAGAAGCATTGTCTATTGTAAGGAAAAGATTAAATGGTGAAAATAGTTTACAAACCAGAACAGCACTTCCTATTGATAGTATAATGGAGCTATTAACATTCTGCATAAAACAACCTACTTTCAATATAACACAGAATTCTTCCAACAAAATCAAGGAATGGATATGGGCTCATTATTGTCTCCCCTGATTAGCAATATTTACGTGGGAGAACTTAAAACCTTGGCCATAAAAATGACTCCATATCCACCTAAAGTTTGGCTTCACTATGTGCATGATACATTTGTTTTATAGCCACATGGTGAAGCTTTGCTACAAACTTTCTGGATATATACCCTTCAATTAAATTCACAATAGATTTAGAACAAGAACAAAAACTGGCATTCTTAAATGATTTGTGACAAGACTCTCTCGTGGCAAAATCAAAACTACAATTTACCAAAAACCTACACATACAGGAAATATCTAGCCTATACATCCAATCACACCAGAAACACAAAACGTGGAGTTATACTATCATTATGGAATAGAGCAAAAGAAGTTTGTTCAGAAACCAGTAATTTGGAAAAAAGATCTATATAGAACAAACTCCTATGAAAAATGGTTATCCATCAGCTGTTATTAAGAAAATGTTAAACAGACAACTGAAAGAACCATCAAGAAAAAAATCAATTATTGGTACTGTAGTGTACCCATACATTCCGAAAAAAGCAGATAAATTAAGTAATATCTGCAATCAGTATAACATCAGAACAGCTTTCCAGAACCATACCACACTATGAGGAATTCTAACATCTACATAGCCTAAACTTGAAATGCTGAAAAGAAAAAACTGCATCTATGAAATACCATGTAAATATGGAAGATCATATATTGATGAGACTAGTCATCCCATTGAAAAACGCTTGCCAGAACAGAAACTGATGATCAGAAGAGAGAAAATAGATGTGTCTAAGGTAGTAGACCATGTATGTCCCAATGAACATATGTTCAATTGAGAAAACACAAAAATATTGGATAGTGAAGAAAAGGTACAAGGAAGAAAATTTAAAGAAGCTGCTCACATGATAATGGCAAAAAATCCCATAAGCCAACCTAATGTGATTATACATAATGTATGAAAACCACTAATCAACTTTGCTCTTAGGAAAAAATGGAGAAATCAGAAGAAACCTCATAGATAAGTATATAAAACTTCTACAGACTGTTGCCTTTGAAAATATGGCTCAGTTGGTTAGAGCATTAGCTTATAATTCAATACTCAAGGATCTAAGTGTCCAGATTCGAATCCCTTGTTAGTGCTGTCACTGGTCAGACTAGCAACACCTGAAGAAGAGGGGAGAGTAATACCTCTTGAAACGTTGTGCTTATACTAACCTGTTTGCTGTGATATCACTCACAGTTTGAATGTATTTTGAATATTTAAATAAAGTTAAATTTTTCTAAAGACATTCAATATGCATATTAGATGATGAAAATAGTCCAATATAACAATACAACTAGAACAACATTATTACAAACCTTCAGGAAAACAATAATTAATAATGATTTGAATATTTTATTTTTATTACCAACACAGGTTTATGTGTGTTTATATATGTATGAGTCTGATATCTAAATCACTGTTATATTTTTTATAACTTTTATTGTTTTGTTTTTTATGCATTGAAATAATATCTGATATCTGTAAATAATCAAATCAGATTGTCTATATATATTATAGTGAATTTATTAGACCGTTCCCTTTTTATTCTAATTATGGAATGATAAATTTAGGAACCATTAGTATAAATACTAGTGTATACTAAGTATCATAGGTCTGCATTTACTTACACAACCATTGCTGCCCTTGTAATATCAAGATAACACCACACATAACAATATATGGAGTCTATGTATGGACTTCTATATATTTTTATTATAATTATTTAGATGATGCTAGTTTTTTAAATGTAGTATTTTAAATCTACACACTTTATTTGTATGTTTAGTGATAAGAATTTCTACTTTATTTATTGACCAATACACTCATGGTACATGATAGTGCAGGAATTGATAAAATATTAATATAATGATACTAACATTTTTTTGATAATTTTAAGCTTTATAATTATTATTAGCATTTACTTATATGCACGCAATAAGAAATATTGGTGATTACTCTTTATAATATTATGACTGATAATTGACATTGAACTGGTGATAATTTTAAAAGATCATAGTATGTCTCCGTTAGATCTCATCACAATGGATAACTGCAAATTATTATTTGCTGCGGATATTATATTTATTAATTATATTTGATTCTCATGATGAATAGCTGATGTTTGCTCATCTTATTGCATTCATTTGTTATCCATACGTACTATCCACATGCACTTCTAACCCAAACCATCTATCATCATTTTTAACTAGTATCAATCTATTGCTGTATGAAAGTCTCTTCACCATTAATCCAATTTTTTTGATCCCAAGCTTTTTATCTCCATAACACATCATCAAATTTTCTTATTCACCTATTCATATGTTCTCTATTTCTAAGTCTTTTATAATCTCTTGAGACTTCAACTACTCATCTACTATTATCTGTTCTAAAAATAGGTCATGACCACCTCCAATTGAATCATTTAATTCTTTCAGTGATATCAATGTTTTCTGTTTGTTCTTTAACTCGTGTCATTTATTTTTATTCTCTTGTTGCCACTTCTAAAATACATCTCTCCATATTTCAATAAGTAATCTGAAGTCTATGAATTGATCTTCTGTTAATTGTCTAAGTTCAAGATTCATAAATAAGAAATTGCAATATATATATATATATATATATATATATGCATATTTCTATATTTATATATCTATATATATATATATATATATATATATATATATTGCAATTTCTTAAAACTTTCTTTTCAAACATATGACCATATTTCCTTTTAGAATTAAATTATACCAAAAGCACTTCATCCAAAATTAGTGGTGTAGCTAATTTCATCATTTATATATTTCCATTTGCATCTATAATCTAAGATATTTGTCATTGTTAACTTCTTCTATTTTATGATTATTTTAATCTTTATATTTTTCTTCTGAAAAAATCCATAAAATATTACTGTAGAGTCCAACTAGTTTACTTTCATTTGATAACACTTGCAGTATTTCCTGATCTTCTTAAACATTATGTACAAAAACAAACACATCATCTTCAAAATCTTAATGGAAAATAATCTCTACTCTATTTATGCACTTAGTTTCCAAATTTAATCCACAAAATACTTATTGTAAAACGTGTTAAAAGTACCATATATCCTTTTTAATGTCAATGTGTCGTCATTTAATCTAATTATTGTTGCATTTTGATAAATATTCTTCAGAATATGACAATATTACGATTCTATATCTTGATGATCTCATGCTTTAATCACTGTAGACATGTTTATAGAAACAAATGTCTTTTCATAATCTACAAATACAAAGGATAATAGAAACCCATTGGACCTTTCTATAATTTCTCTCAATATTTCGATATGATCCATTATGATACCCACTTTTAAATGCATATTGTTATTTTAGTTGGTTAGAAACCAAAGTTTGCCTAAAATGAATTATAATTATTTCCATAAAGATTTTGTATAGAACTGATAGAAAACGACTAGGTCAGTAATTTTTATTAACATCTTTGCCACCGTTTTTAAATATTATATTACTACTCTATTCTTCCAATAATCTGCTACATTTTTATAATTATATATTTGGTATATAAATTTCCCAGAAGTTTTTTATTTCTTAAGCTGCTTTTTTTAACATATCAATAATAATTCTATCAATGCCTGGAGCTTTTTTCTTATTCATAGATGTAATTATGTTTCTCATTTCTTCATTTAAGATGACCAATTCGAAGATGTAGTAATTATAGGAATCTTGATTTTTATTAATGCAATTCTTTATAAAATTTATCCACACATTTTATGATGTCATATTTTAGTAATAATCCCATTTTTTTTTCTAATTTCATAAATAATTGTCCTTCTAATATTAAGATGTTGTTTGACACTTTCATTTTCTCTCCAATTCACAATTGTATCTGTATTAAGCCTTTTTCATAACATTTTACAAAATTCTAGATATTCAATTTTTCTTACTAGATCATTTTTAAGAATTTTCATTATTTTGTCTCAGTAGAAAATTCACTGGTAAATTGTAACTTTTTATAATAACTATCTTTGTTGCAATATGTAATAATGTATCTGTTATTTTCTATTAGATTTTATTCAAATCTTAACTAGATTCAAAACGTTTTGATAATTTTAAAATTACTGGCATTAGAATGTTTCTGAATGTTAGGAAAATCAACTGTTAATATTATTATACTCAATAATTTTCATCTCTAGTTTTGCATTAACAGATTACATCTCACTATCGATTATCATTTATTGTATGGAATCTATAAAAACATTACAGTCTTGAAATATATATTTTTTCTTATCAAAATATCGCGTAATTCTGCTGTATCTTCATTTTGATGCTTCCATATCTATTTTCATTTACATTTTTTTTTTCAAAAAAAGTATTGGCACTATGGAGTTTTTATTTTTCTGCTAACCTCACAAGTCTGTGCCTTTTTTCCTTTACAGCATTAAAGTCAAACTGATCACCAGCACTTTCATTTTTCAATCGTTTATTAATTCTAACATTAAAGTTTTCCATATTTTAAAAGTATTGTTTGTTCTGATCAAAATCATTTTGTTCATCCTCATATAAATCATCTATGTTTTCATTATGACGAGAGCACGTTGTACCACCCGCCTGAATTATTTACATTTGATATCTTGAATTAATTTGAATAACTAATCTGGCCGCTCTATCAGTTATATCATTGACCTCTACAATATTTATCTTATACTTTTTATTTATAAGAATGCTATTACACTTGCGCTTTTAATCTTTATAATTTTGTAGTAAACTACATGCCCACTTTTTAAATCAATTATCTCTTCTTCTAATTTCACAATGTCCAACAATGTCTTATATAATATTAGACATTACTTCTTCAAATTCAGGGAATCTTTATTCACTTGAAATATATATGCACTAGAATTTATCTAAATAAAGACTCGTCATTGAATGCCTGACTCGGTCTATAATCAGTAGATTTCTAGCACCCTCCATCTTCATCCTCAAAAAGTTGAATTGGCTGGTAACTTTATTGCCTTCTGGAAACAAGAGCCGTAATTTCGTTTTGTTTATCATGATTGTAAATATCTATTTAAAATAAATTCGTTAGCATATACATTTATTCTGCCTTAAAAAAAATAATAATTCAGTTATGAACTATTAAGCATCTGAGAAGAAAAATCATTGTTTGTTCATTCTAAATTCAGAAGTAGAAAAATAATAAATTCATCACATTATTTCAGGTGTTTTGGTGAGTAACCCATCATAAATAATCATATAATATAAACTATCGTAACTACAAGAATATGTGGAACGGACATTAGAAATTTGCCCTGCTTGGTTCCTTTAATGCCTCGAAGAGGAATCAACGGCTCTTCTTTCAGTTCATTACAAACTTCTTTTTGCAGCCCATATTCATCAGTATATATACATGTAATTTCAGTGTGGAAGTCAGATATAGAAGTTATGATTATTTATTTATTATTACACCTTTATTGTTAAAAGGAGGTTGCCTTGATAACAGTTTGAAGTTGTTGATTGTCATTGATATTAGGACTGCCTAAGTGTTGAATGATTTTTAGTGATTATTACATGTAGTATGTGTGTATGTATGTATAGATGATAAAATGAACTGAATATTTAAAAAGTAGTTTCTTTCCAAGAATGTTTCTACTTGCTTTTAGAATAAAACTTTGGTGCATAAAATCGTAAAACAGTTTTCATATTTTTCATTTATATTCATTTGTTTTACTGTCTTTCATCATTTAAATTAATATACAATTTGTCTTGAGTCTCTTATGCTCTTGATTATTCTTTGCGGAACTACTTTCTTAATTGCCTTGTAGTAATTATAACTGCACTATTTTATCCTTCCATTTTGCACGAATGGTGACAAAACAGATTTAAAAGACTGGGAAATGGCATCCATGATTTTGCACGAATCACGTAATTAATAATCAATCACTATGAAGTAAATATAGAAAAAAGAAGGTTCAATGTGACATATGAGCGTGTATTTGTGCTGCCATATTTAGATATCTACTGTCTATCATAAGAGAGGAAGAAAAAGTAGGCCTTTGAAGATCTACCTTATTAATGCCTGATAGATTGCTCATAAATGTCGTAGTAAAAACATAAAACTAATAATATTAATAGTATTGGAGTTGAAAATAGTATATGACACACTTCAATTTCAAATTAGTTCTGGACATTAATGTATAAAACGTCAACTCTTCGGGACTTAAAAGAGGATAGTAAACATAGCTAAGGAATCGTCAAAATTTAAGCTTGATATAACTGTTTTAGTACAACTTTGTTTTTTTGAATTGAATTGAACATTTATATGGCTATAAGTTTGTTTTCTTTAAGAAAGATATATAATTGAGTAAAATAGAGTTGCATAATGTTGGATTGGATATGAGGTCTAACTTGATATCTTCTTTTTTTGGAATTTATAAGTGTATCAGTGTAAAATAATGATATTAAAAAGTCGGTTGTGCAATGGTACATGTGCTAAATTAATCGTTCTTATTTTTATAAGTACTTACGATTTAATTTTTGGATGTAAAAAATCAAAAGGATTTGGCTAAACAGACTTCACTTCGTTAAAAAGGCAAGGCTTTTTGTGGGGAAAAGATAAAAAAAAGTATTGGTTGCAAAGATGCGACTTCTGATTTGAGTAAGGCATTTGATTCAATTAATCATTGCTTTGTCAATGCTTAAATTAGCTGGTAGTCCATGAAGTGTATTTACATTACACAGTTTCTACCTAACGGAATCAGAGGCAAATTATTAATGACTGATGTTCTGATCATGTCCATCCATTTTATCTTTAGCTTATCATAGAACGTGAGTTGATAAAACAAATTAAAAGACTGAGTCCAATTTTATGTAAAAGTTTAAGATTACCTTACAATATAAGTCACACTTCATAAAAAAATTGTACCGTTCTGATATAGGTTTCTTACCATAAACTTTGTTACGGGAAAATACTATTTTTTTAAACAAATGGACGCATTATAAATTATAACCATGAATAATATGAAAATCAATCCATGGCTAATTATCTGTACTGAAACTAACAACTATTTATTCCCGACCGCATAAATATTATTTTCTTAATAATTGTTTGCTATTCAAGTTTGTAATGTTAGAAAATGACATTTAAAACCAATTATATTATCAAAAACGGTTACGTTTGAATTATATTCTTGATGTAAATAAAGAAATGTGACATTAATCTTTATTATATTTGGCATTTTTAGTTTAAACACAATTGAAAGGATAAATGGCTGTGTATAATTTTATAAATTAAACTTACAGAAATACCTAGGGATACCGATAGACGTCACTATTGTCAAAGTTATTTATAAAATCAAAAAAAAAATTTTTTATAATTTTAGTTTGCAAACTTTAAAAAAATTATTATCATGAATCTAGATGTGTACAAACTTTTGATAAGGTTGAAAATTGGAAAGGAGGAGAAAATTTACTCACAAGATTTATTCCAGATATATAAACAAACAATGGTAAGTTGAATAAAATTTATTAAAAGAAAAGAGAAAGTAGCCTTTGTTAGGCAGATAGTAATCACTTCGAATAAACGTATAATTGAAAACAGTATTATAGTAATTTAAGAAAACAATAGATGGAAAAATTGGATTACAAGAGAATTTGATCCAAGTAATTGGAAATGAAACTCATATACCTGAAGAGACTAAATGTATTTTTGAAGAAAAATAGGTTCATATACATGAACAGACTAAATTATTTTTGAAGGCAAATAAAGATAGTGCTTCTATTTAAAAAGAATTACTGCAATTATAAATCTGTATGGTTTGACAGTATTATGAGATTTTACAATCACAGCAGTGCCTATATCTTACAGAATGACGCTATTAATAAATCAAGCAACAGATTTCTCAATAGCAAATTTTTATTCTAAACATCTTTTAATATTGCAAAGATAGAGAAATAATAAAAAAACCCTACATTTCATAGAATTAGGATAATTAGTAGAGTACACATTAAGAATTTTCTACTTGATGGATTAAGATACTATTTATCCATGGTATACACATTAAATTGACAATGGATATTAGTCACAATTTTGATTCCACAGTTATTGCGTTTTCCAAACCAATCAAGACAAAAAAGTCTATTAAGAAATAAATGCTGTCATATATTGTAGTGAAGATGGGTTGTGTTGTAAAATGGAATTTTATAGACAATCAGAAATTTCTATATAAAAACTGTACATTCAAAGAAATTCTTTTTCCATTCATGAAACATATGTGATGTACCAAGTATAAAATCAAATTGAACATAAGCAGTATACATTTTAGTTTTTTTTAAAAAAATACAGATATATTTAGTTTATAAATTATAATCAGAAGATTTTTGTTCAATAAAACAAATTATTGGGTAGTTATTTAAAGCTATTTAAGCAGAACTAAATTAGCATTCGTAAAAAGATAAGACTTTAGTTAACAGCAATTCTGATGAAGTCGTAAATTCTATTTTTTCAGACGTCCATTGTTAATGCCTTTTTTCATTTCACTTTTAGAAGCTCAGATATCTGACCATCTTTTTATTTACATTATATAAAAAAAGTGAAAGTCATTAATCTTACAAAAAAAACGTATTTTCAGAATCACAGCCAACAACGAGGAAGATTGATGGTTGTATAAAGGGTACAAATTGCATCGTGTGTGTATATATATATTGTAACGGGATGGGGAGGGTGATAAGTTGATGGAAAGTAGAATTGAACTGGGGTGATGGAAAAACATCATCACTCCCAATTCATCAATATTTACATTAAAATGATTTAATATAAAATTTACAAGTATATATAAGTATGATATTTATTTAAGAATAAAATGAGATTAGAGAATCTCTGAGAACATTGAGATCATTGGATCTTCAAGAGATTATTGAGAGATCAGCCAACTAACTCAGAAGAGCAACTAAAGCATAATTATTATCAACCAGCATTATAAAGTAAATATCAGTATAAGTAAATACTCGAGAGAAATAATCACTCATCATGAATGATCCACAATATAATACATCAGTACAGTAAATCTGAATAAAATCAACAGACCATCTTGTGGCTGATTTGAACAATAAAAATATGAATCAACAGTCTACCTTGTGACTGGATTGGAAATGGGTCTTCTTTAGACCAGGCTAACTATTGAGCCTTTGCCACCTTGGGCAATTATTTAAATATAACTTGGATGCACCAGCTTAATGCCCATCCATTAAAATACACAATAATCAGAAATCAAATCATTAATGCTGGGACATTTAGAACATGCTGATCATCATCAATGCTCAGGCCATTTGTACTGGCCAATTATAAACTTAAATTTTTACCAAGACTGAACTAAAATAAAATATAGTGCATGGGCTTTAAAGAGTATCCTCTTTTGCGCCAACCAGGATGATGATCGATCATCTCTGGATGTCCAAAGCACTAAACACATCCCCATTTATCCATGCATGAATCTAGCCCAGAGAACATGAAGCTCTATTACTGTATGTGAACAAGAGATGATGGAATACAATTTTAACAATTAAATACAAGTTTATTAATAACAAAAAAAAAACGAATTTAGGTCTTATAAGGGTTCTGATATTGAAAAGTATACATTGAGTTACATGATTAATAAATTAGGTTTATTTAAAACCCATTCAGCGCACAGGCATGTGACTTGATACAAAATAAACATGTTTGAATTAACATCTAATTTAAAAAAATGATCAAAATTTTACCCATAAGTGTCTATCTGACACGCATTGTTATTTACAATACAATTGACATATATACGCATGTGATTTCTGAACATATTTAATTTTTACATAAAAATAATACATGATTAAGCTTTTAAATTATGTTTTAAATAATACAAATACTTATGCTAGGTTTACTACAACACGTATATAGAATCGCACAGATTACTAGCAAATTTAATTTTGTCAAACAATAAACAACAATACTTTTATAATTAATAATTTCATAAAATTTACATACTTGTTATGACAATAAAAGTTATTTTCACAATTATTCGTTGTTGAAAATGTATAAATTGCTTTTCTTATTTTATAGTAACTTCCACTCTTTATCGATTAGTTTCTTAAAAGAAAGAAATACTATCAACTTTTATTTTCTTTTAAAACAAAGTTATTTGCTTGTTTGCTTCACTTTTAAAATGTCTCTCTTTTTCTCTTTTAATAAACGAAAGATAATATCGTTTTATAGAATCCAAAAAATATATAAATTTTAAAATGTCTTTCTGCTTGATTAGTTAATGCTGATGAAGTAGGCAAGGTAAGATAGTAAAAGTGAATACGTGAACTGCAGCTCCCCATGCCATGATAAGCAGAGAGCCAAGCTGCACTATCAGTACACAAAGCACTGCCCCTTCTAAGTACCTAAACAGATCATCCTCAAAGAGTAGTATCCAGGAAAAAAAATAAAAGGCATTGCGCCAACCCTGCTCATCTCTATGAGACTTAGGGGTATAGATGAGGTCTATTCATGAGACCCAGAGCCTATCATGAGGCTACTTACATGCTGCTGGACTACTCTGGGAGCTCAATATCTAGGTCTAGATAGTGCCGAGCATATACTTTGGAGCATCATGAATACTCTGCATCCAAACAGCCCTGCTCAACTATACACTCACCATAAGCATAAAAAGTACAAATTCACATATCACTTTCAAAATGTAATTTTACATATGTGTGTGCACATGCTGACATTTACATCATATTTTAACTTAACAGCAATAATATTATATTTTCGTTATTAAATTCTTTGGAAAATATGCACAAATTTCATACATATACGTGTGTATATAAACAAAATATAGATATACTGTAATTTAAAATTAGTTTCAACTTATAAGTTATTGTTTTTTTTCCTTAAAAAAAGTATAGTCAATTTTTGACAGGTATTTGTCGATTAATTATCAACGTTTTTAAATTAAATTATTGAATAATCGATTCTTTACTCTTTTTTTTTAATATAATTTTTTTAAAAAAATAATGTCCAAGAGGATTTTTGTTCAAAACCGTCTCTTTTGCCTTTAAAATCAGATGGTCAATGAATTATTCTTGACTCTTAATTATAATTCAAGCAAAATTACTTTATATTCTTTTAAAATATATAGATTTTTAACCGACTTAAAAATAATATTGTTCTATATATGTCTATTTTTATATGACTTATTTTAAAATAACTCACCAGCTATATATACATTTATCTGTGCTTTTCTGAATATATCTGATGCAGCATACATGTAATTAATTCTTCAACAAGCTGGAAGATTTTTCTTGGTGAGTTTGGTTTTTAGTGACTGTCATAATCAGGAAAAATGTAATCCATGTAAACTGTTGGTCTTCCTTTCAGTCTAGGATTGTCCCAGACAAGCAGCTCTCTTGGTTTGATAGAGTTCAGGCAATCAAACATCCTCTGCATGTTTAAGGCTATGAATTTCAGCACAAAGAAGTGGGTCATTATCTCCATGTGAATTCAAACTCCTGCAAGGAAATATTGGCAACTCCTGAATCTAATGTTCTGCCTTCAGCTGTATCAATTCATGGTAGCTATTCTGCCAACTATACGGTCAGCTAAAACCAACTGCTGCAAACTTCAACAAGCTGCAACAAAATATTGTAACCAACTCTGCAGCTGACCTGTTCTCTTCAAAAATCATTACCCAGACTGACTGATATTTTTTATCAGCCCTTTTTATAAAATCATCTGAGGTGTTATAACAACACCTTGACTGAAAACAGAGTTTTTATTTTTATCTGTCTAATCCCTTGGAATCTACATACATGTTTAATTAATTAAAAAATTTCAAAAACAAGTATGGTGTTTTTACATTAATCTTTGGAATTTGACCACAGGTATGATAATCTTTTAGAATTTTTCATCTACAATGATTTTTAACTACATAGTAGAAATGCAAACAAGCATTAATTAAAAAAGATATTTTATATAAGAATTAATCAAAAGATTTTGCAAAAATAAATTATGCTTTTTTTCTAGTTAATTTCAAAATCAGAATTACAAATATTTATCAGACCTTTTTTACTTTAAACCCAGAGTTATTTAACCCATTACTTATTATTATTTTATTTTAAGAAATATAGAAAAATATCTACAAAAATTTATTCTGTGTTTATTTCTACTTTTCCTTTATTTTACATATATTGTGCCATTACAATTTAGTCACCTAGATAAATTTATAGTAATGTGCATGTAGAAAAGGTAAACCAAAAATCATCATCACATTTTTATATAATCATAAATGAAGCTGTAGGGCATCCAAGTTCAAACCCTACAAGGTCCAGTTCTAAAAGCTTTAAACAGAGAAAGAATGGGTCAACAATTACATGCTTTACTTGTTTGTGTGTTGATAGAAAGGTAATACACACATTTAAACTATTTAATATTTAATTTTTCTTTAAAAAGCAAAGTTATAATGCATACATATAGGCAATGTATGTGTAAATTATTTAATTGTTTTATATTTCAAATATTAAACATTTTAACTTTCTTTAAAACTAACCTATGCTTGATCAATTCTAATATTTTATTCTATGCTTTTATTTTGCTTTTCTTTAATTATAAGTGGGATTTAAAAGTTACAGATTTAATTAAATAATTGGGTTATAATTACTAAGCTAGCAATTATATTATTTAATGTTAGTTTATGAATGATTTGAAAGAATGAAGGATGTGTGTACATTACATACAAAAATTTACATTTCCTAAATATTGAAAGAAAAGGAAGGATTAAATCTGTCAAATTATTTTTTTTTGTACAATTTTTTGTTAAAAGAGGAAATCTGTTTAATCAGATATCGATCTTTGTAGCAATTTTTTTTTTGTAAATAATTGTTTTTCACTTTGGAAGCTTATAATGGGTCAGAGCTCTAATTTTGAAATTGTCTTATCTCAAGATCTAAAGAAGGAAGCTCAAAGATTTGAAATGTTACCTGGATGTTAAAAAAAAAAAAAGAAAAGAAAGGAAATAAGGATTGAGTCTATTTTTTTTTTTAAACAAAAGTGTCTGGAAAAAGGATTAAACTTTTCAGTTGAAAAATAATTTAGTTGAAAATAAATTAGAGATCTAATTAAAACAAATTTGTCCAAAAATAGCAAGTGATGCTATCTCTGATTGGTTAAGTTAGCTAAAAATTGGATATAAAAAGCTGTCTTGAATTATTATTATGATTATTGTTTATGATTCAGATTATTAAACTATCCAATTGAATGCTGAAAATATAAGAAATGTCTGGCTAGAAAAATTATATGTATGTCCCATCGGTTCCGGACCATCTGGGGAAGCTGCACATCACATAGGAAAGAAAAGATGTGTCTAAAATAATATTCTACACCTTTCAACTGACCAGAGAAATAAGATGTTTTTAATAGAAGGAAGAAAGCATTCACCTGCATTCAAAGAAGATGAATTAATCTACTGATAAATATTAATCATCAAGTCCAATTAATTGTTACAACAACTGATTTTAAACTCAAGAAAATTTATAAATGTGAAAACAACTGCTGTATTTCATCCACATGCTTGACAGGAAGAGAAGAAAAATTAATATAATGATTTCCAAATTGTCCACTAAAGCAAATAACCTCAATAGAGTCATCATCATCAAATAGTTATACACCTCAAGAAAGAGATTGTTCCCATGTAAAACGGAAATGGTAGCTGCAGAAATATAGACATTATACAAGACAAGTTTGAACCCTTGGAAATTCGCCACAAACAAAAGATCGGTAATATGACTTTTTATATCTATTTTCTTTATGATATCAGTCTTAATAAACATTTTAGCAATAAAGTGGTATATTTTATTTAAAGAACTTTTAAAGACTATTCAGATCGATTAAAAACAAGAATGTCTTACTAATAATAACTTTGAGCTTCATAAATGATCTTGAATGTATGAAAATTATTTGTTTATTAATTTTACAGTTATGAAAAATATTAATGTGTAAAACAATTTTTTTTTATGGTATTATGATTTTAGTTTTAACTAATATATTATTATTTTGGTTTTAAATAATATTTTGTTATCATGGGATAAAACACGCACATACATAATGATATTTTATATGTGTATAATTGCGATTGAATGTGGAGTAACAAGTAGTGTTAGAATATTAGATTAGTTTGTTTCATTAAGTATAGCATTTCAGAGGTAGAAGAGAGGGGGGAGAAAATAATTTAAAACTTGTTTCTAAAACTTGCTCTTTCAATTCTACTAACATTTTTTTTTTACATTCTATTTACATGTTAGATTTTTAAAGTATGTGTGCTAATGAGCAGATAATATTTTTTTTTTCTTGAAATACTTTTCTCATGGAGTGAAAATCATGGTCAATGTGACGTCCAACTTAATACAAAATACATTTGAAGGGAAAGGGGGAAGAACTTAAAATTAATCTGAGGATTGTTATATAATCAATTATTATTATTATTATTCATGTCAATTTTCATATTTATCTAGAAATTTTTATGTATATGTTAGAAATGTAGTAATAAATATTAGTTTGTTTTATTAAACGAGGCGTATATATTTCATTAAGTGTAGTCTTTGTTAAGTGTGATTATTCATCATCATCAATGGTTGAATATTAGTTATTTAAGATATAAGTAAATATGCTAAAATTAAGCAATAATTATGAATTTCTTTATAAAATTTAGTTTTATGTTTAGGCTTAGTCCTAGAGCTGTAGTTGAAACCCTTGTCATTATTGTTATTATTATCATCATCATCATCGTCATCAACGTTTTAATTAATGAGCTGTTTAACTGTTTAAAGGCCATAAATAAATATTGATTTTATAATATTTAGTGATCTCTTAGTATTATTATAACCACATCCCATCATCTATTTCATGCAAGGATGAGTGAATTGCCATCCTAAATTAGTTATATATAATCTGAGCTAGTAAACTTATAAAAACATTGAAACACATTTGTTATGCTAAGATCTGAGAAATGATTTATGTCTAATATACTCCACTTTGGTTTATAGATGTTTTACTTTTACCTAAATATTAGTGCGTATAGTGATATGGCTCAAAAAGCAAAATCTTCCATTTTTATTAGAAATAAAGTACCAAAAGGGGATTCAAACCCGGTACATGTGAAAGGTTATCAGATATAACCGTGTCTAGATTCAGATAATCTAGTGGCGCCCTGCTAGACCATATTCACTTAGTATTTGTTTAAACATGCACTTAACATCAAACCAAGAAATGAAAGTGGATAAGACCTACTGTCTGTATACCTGAGTTATATTTTATTGAAATTACTAGTGTACTCACTTCACGTGATTTCCATATACCTGAGTTATAATACAATGGTTATTAACAATTTGCCTATAATTCTTGATATTTGGACTCCTTTACTCAGATATAATAATATCTTTTGATCATCATTTAATTTTTGAATTTATGATTATTTCTTATATATTGTAGACAACTCAGGTATGGTAATATCTTTTTTGATTCTTTTATTATGTTACAATATATATACACACACCTATATTATTATGGGTGTACCATGTAACCCAACCGGTTACAATATATATATATATATGTGTGTGTAGTTGTAATAAATATTGTCTTTTTTATTATTATTGCACACCCTGGAAATTTAAATTTTAAAAATTGATTGATATAAAAAATGTTTCACTGCATAAAAGTCACTGACTAAATAAGTTTAGTAGTTTGTTCTTTCTGAATGAACGCCAAATAATTAGAAATAATGAGAGAAAATGTTTTAGGTAGTGATACCTATATTAACAAGTTTTAAAAAAAATTATAGAAGTTTGTAATCCTCACACTTGTTATATCTAACGTCAATCATTTTAGAAATTCTATTTGTTATACAACATTTAATAAACAAAGTATTGCACACATATAAGTTAATGTTTGACATTTCTTTTATTGAAATTTTCACGTACTATTACAAGATAAATGGGAAAATTTGCTGACGCATTTTAAAATCGGTTTATAAATAATAATAAAAAAATAAAATTAAAAATTATTTCTTTACAAATTTTATGAAATGTTTACTTCTTATTTTAAAAATCTAACCAATAATACCAGTATTTATCAATATCATTCTGTGAGGAAAAAATATGTAATTGTCTTTATTGCGCTGCATATTTTTACGGTTCTGTGCAACATGACGTTATTCGTATTAATAATAAAAAATCATCATTTAAAAAAAAATACAAATATTCCATATATCTCTTTATTTTTATCTGAGGTCGTTATTTCTTTGTACTTTATCATTGAAAACCTGATCATTATTACTTTTATGAACTTTGAAATAGAGTTTCTGTATTCAAATTGGACTATAAATATCATTAAAAGTTTAATGTTTGGACTAATATCCACATCAGTCATTCTAATTTCTCTGAATGATTTTATTTTTATTGCTTATCCTTATCAATACGACCGCTTTTTTACAATGACCCGATTGATAAGTTACTGGGTGATAATCTATTTTTTATTTGTTTCGTTTAAAATTGGACTTATGTACATGACTCTAAATGTCAATTTTTGCCAAACGACACACTCTGATTATCCAAATATGTGCATAAATCTTATATGTAGTTCAATTCCCATTTTATTCATGACAATATTGTTTTCTATATGGATATGTCTAATTTTACATCATCAAAGAAAATCTATTCTTTCATTAGGAATGCAAAATTACACAATCTCTAAATGTAAATTGTTTAGAATTGTCATTTTACCACTTGCCACATCTTTCAAATTTATAATTGTGTTTCTTAATTATTATTTATTAGTTACTAATAACCAGTCAAACACTTTTACACGTTTAGTTATAGACATATATTCATGTACGTTTGGATTACAAAACGACATAATATACATATGGTGGAATAGAGAATTAAGAATTGTCATTTCACAAATCTTCTGGAAACAATTTTCTTGCTCTAAAACTACCATAGTTTCATCCTAATAATAGATAAATAATTTTTAACAACACCTGATTTTATTTTCTATTTTGCTTCTTTTTTCCTATAATGTTAGATATATCTAATTAATAAGCATTAAAGACAAGCACTTTATTAGAGCAATTCATTGTGATATTCAAAGAAGCAACAACAAATAAAATTGTATCTTATTGAACAGTTATTATCTACAAAAATTTAAGATGGTGCAAATGTGCATTTAAATTTTTGAGTGCCATTTTAAGAGCTTAAATCTGCTGTTGCTGCTTGGTTATCTTTTTACTTCCACAGTTATTGAAAGTGAGGCTAACTTGTGACAATATAAATAATAGTTATAACTATATCACACATATTCGTATATATATTAGAAGAGAATTGAACTCAGACTTTAAGCCCTCTACAGCCATCTACTCCATCTTATACAACCAATCCATATAACCACATACATGTAAAAAAAAAAGATCTCCAATATATGTATTTTATGCCAAACCAGCACTCATCATTTGGTCCAGATCACCATCTTCCACATATATATACAGCAGTGCTCAGTTTATATTAAGATAGAAAATCTTCAAACTTTATTGGACAAATTTCAATCTTTTCCACCCTCCAACTCTGTAGCTTTCCATGTAACTGAAAATCCGAGGATGTACGGTTCAAAAATTGTTGATACCAATATTATTGTTATACCCACGTTGATGTGAAGTCAGTCTGGCCCCTCACATGTAGGATCTTAATATGTCCATTTAAATATATAGAAGAGAGATGGGCATATTTATACCAAATTTAATGTAATTAGGAGAGACTTGAACTCAAATTTTCAAGCTCTCTACAGCCTTTTATTTCATCTCATACAACGGATGCACATGACCACTACATGTGAAAAAGATAAATTATTTCCAATATACATATTTTGTGCTGAACCAACACTCATCAGTTGGTTCAGATTATCATCTCCCACACATATATACAATCAGTACTCTGTTTTTATTAAGATAGCAAATCTTCAAACTTTAATGAACAAGCTTCAATCTTCTCCACTCTCCAACTCTTCAGCACCAGTCAGTTTAGTATAAATTCACATGCATTTAAATATTACATATTCAGGATGTATTGTGCCCATTCCTTTTCTGTATATTTAAATGGACATATGTCCTATGTGTGAGGGGTCAAATTGACTCAAAGTCAACATGGGTATGACAATAATACTGGCATCAACAAAGGCTTCGAGCATTCCATCCTTGGATTTTCAATGATGTGGATGGCAGAAGAGTTGGAGAGCAGAAAAGATTGAAGCTTGTAGATTAAAGTTTGAAGATTTGCTATCTTAATATAAACTGAGCATTGATTATATATGTGTGTGGAAAATGGTGATCTTGACCAACTGATGAGCGATGGTTTAGCATGAAATACATATATTGGAGATCATTTAATCTTTTCACATGTTTGTGATTATGTATATCGATTGCATAACATGGAGTGGATAGTTGTAGGAGGTTGAAAGTCTGAGTTCAAATCCCTCCTAATTACATTAAGTTTAATGTAAATATACATGTATTTAAATATTATATATACACATTTTAGAATCCAAGTTGCATTATATACTGTAACGTCAGAAAACGTGTCCTCTAAACATAGTGCAGAATTCGACCACCATACAGAACAGCAGCACCATCGAGTAGCGAAGCCACCCGTAGTACTGAGTTCAAACATAGTTTATCTGTTCCACAATACAATCCATGAAACAACGCATCTGATGCGACATTAGTAAATATTTCCTTAGGCACGGTGGTCAGGGATATGCAAGAGACTCATGATTTTATTCTCGAGTTAGCCAATAATCAAACTAATAGTAATTAAACATTCATATTTACATAATCGAGGAAATATTATATAGAATGGTATCGAATAAATGAAGCGTAAATGCAGACATATAGTTTAAAATTATTTATTAACACATTTTAATAAAACAATCTCATAATATTTTATGGACTAACAGCTTCAGTAGCTGGATTTGCGACATGATTATATTTTAAAGAATACATTTATTTATTTAAACATTATTTTATATTGATGACTTCAGTAGCGGACCTCCAATACTGCAATGGTCACAAAAGGAATACATTTACTTGAAGGCTAATCCAGCTACCTAAAATTCTCGAGTAAGTATTTCTAATGCATGCCTTGGGGAATTTATACCTTTGCAATGCAAGAGTCTAAAGTATGGGTTATAAGAGTAATGGCAGACATATATTTATTTAATTAAAATATTTATTTATAACTAAGGGCAAACATTTATTTGAGAGTGAATTATGAAGATAATGCAGAGGCGGAGTGATATATAGAACAATAAAATTGAGCAAAGGAACACGTGGTACAATTTAGAAAGGCGATATGGAGTGGCAGTATATTGAAACTGCAATGCCGCAAATGGGTTTATAAGAGTATCGGGCTGGTCTCTGCCATCGGCCCGACGAAGTAAGGTGTCACATAAGCATAACCAGGGACAAGTGGTCCATGTCACAGTTTTGCCGGCTGCTGCATGACATTGTCAAGTCCTATGGGAGCACCCATTATGCCCGCTTGTGTAGGACGACTGGGGTTAATTTCAACCCTGAAGAATCCGGAAATTTCACGGCAGAATGGGTCATTGCATCTCTAAAACGTAACACATGTATACTGTATAAACGATTATGATGAGATTTCAACAGATTTCTAACTTGGTCATACATTATCAACATTTATTAAAGAACGTTGGCGACTCCCAAAGAAATGCATTTTTCTAGAATTATTCATTAGATTTAATAAATACAAAATATATATAAACTGGGAGTTATTACAACCAATATGCCAGCCATTTGCGAAGTAGTAGACCCTGCATTACAATAAATGAGGCACTGAATGCGTGTCGATTTATATGAAAGTGAAGTTATTAAGGAAAGCAAATATTAATGAAAATTTGACATGCATTCATTGTTTTAAGCGATCACAGATTTAAACTTTGAAAATTGAAATAATTATGAGCATGCAATAATTAAATAATAACTATAGATAGAAATGTAGATTATAGAAATACGCACCCAAGAAAGACAGAGTGAGGTAAACTAGATTACCAGAGAAATTTACATATTAAATTAATTATTCAGTTTTAGTTATACATATGGTAGTTTTTACATTTTATAATTTAGATAAGTAGTATGAAGAAGAGCTATAGCATATTATTAGAGTACTCTAGAGTTTGAACACAGACAGGTACCTGTTTTATAAGAAGTTTTCTGATTCCATTGGTTAAGTAGCAAATAGTTCGTGAGTGGCAATTCTTTCTTGTATTTAGATATTTCATTTAATTTCACAACAGCAGCAGCTTTTTCATTTATTTCAGGCAGCAGATCTTCATGGTGAATTTATGACGGGCAATGGAAAATTCAGCATCCGTGGGCCATCTTCCGATGGAGAATAATCTAGGTGCTTTACTCGGTCATACCTTGGCAGGAACAAATTATTTTTATTATTCTATTTTTATTATTTTGGAGACTCTCTGTGATCGAGAGCAAAGCTAAAGTTTAAGTGAATGTCTCCAGCAAGTCTAAGATGGCCTCTTTTCTTATCTTGATCTTTCACATTTGGTTAAGATATTTTTAGGTTCTACTTAATCTGCCCTGAGGATAATCAATGCATTTGTTGGTTTTAATTAAAGAAAGCGCCGTTCTATTGTTTACATTTTACATTTACTAATTAATTTTGGGGAATTTTTCTTTAATTAATTTATTATCTATCACTGACCGATGCTTTTAAATTTCAAAAACAAAAAGGGAACATAAGATTATTTTAACTTTTAATTAAATATTACATCAGATATTTTTAGAATTATTATTAAATGAAATTTAAACAAAGCAATAAATACGAACTTTATAATCCAAAATAAATGATTAAAATTATACAAAATTATATAACTAAAAGAAATCTAAATTATCTTATTTTATCCCTATTTATTGCGTTTAATTTGAGATCGAAATGTGTGCGTGTTTATGCTGAATTCTACATATATTTATACATTTTTAATATTGTTACACACACAACTCGATATCAAAAAGTTTAAATTTGGGCGGGATAGACCGGTCAGTGAGAGACGACAGAAAAAGGTGAAACTTAAGATTCGAATACGAATCTTACTGTTTCAATACTATATAGATAAAACTTTCTATACATTGTATGAATATTTATAATTTAAGTTATTAATCTTTAACTTAGTAATATAGTATTATCACATATATAATTTATTATACAGAGCCTCTCATCGACTCATTCATCTTCAGAATTGATTATCTGGGATGCTCCTGGATACTTTCTGCTCACACACCTAGAAGTTCTCCCACGTTTCTGAGTCTTTTTTTATTTCTGTTTATCTTTTTGTAACTGCCCCACTCTTTTGTTTTTTGTGGAGCAACAACAAGCCAATGGTCAATCATACGATTGGAATTATATTTTAATCCCATTAAGAATTTAACTGGATTAAATTTATTTTTGAAAACTCTTTACCTAAGTAAATTTCTTTTGCATAATTACGATGTGTAAATTGAAAAACATTAATTAATTTAATTATTTTTACAATTTATTTCAGATGAATCGGATGGATATTATATTTTTACAATCTTATTTATATAGAAATTGTTTTCATTGTTCAATGTATTATGCTTGTATACAATTGTATCTATTCATTTTGGCAATAGTAGATTGAAGTTGCTTGAAGGTATTAGCAGCATTTCCCTGGTCTTAGATCATAGACATTGTATTTTCTCTTTTGTGCAGCTACTTGAACTACGTATACTTACTATAAATATCAATTCTAGTATAACTTTAGAAAACAGCAAGATTTCCTCTATTTATTCATCATAATCTGTTATTATTGAATATGACTATGTATACAATTTTATTTCAAGTTGTTAATAATTTTTGAGAATTCATTAAAGTTTCACAATCAGGAAATTAGCGGAAATTGGAAATGTAATAATTTTTTTGTTTCGCAATGTTTGTCAAATAGTTTATATGCCTATTTCCAGCTTGTAGAGCGGAGTACTGAGGGGAGTCTCGAGCTAATAGATCTACGAGAGCCCCCCAAACCGGCAATACAAATCATTTTTCCTGGAGTACGAGCTTGCTATACGACATGTTTTCCTCTTCTATCATTAAGACCATCTGCATAGAGAAGGATGATCGTAAGAGAAAGTTCAAGGAAGCATGGGTGATTGCAAGAGACTCAAATTCAATCAACAGGAAGGAGTCTTGCATCCCTTTGTCAAAAAAATGGAACATCTGACTTTTATAATTTACATTACTCGTTACAAGGATTTGCATATTTTATAAACTATATATTCAGCCTGCTCCCGGCGTTGAAAGTTAATTAATTTTGCATTATGATTCTAGCGAGAATTCGCCGAATGTTAACTCATTGCTATTAAGTTAGAATATGTTTATTTGGTTATAACTTTCCTTAATGGCTTGGCTCAGCTCAAGTTTCCGAAGTGATTATTTTTATTGAAAATTTTGTACACCAGAATTTATTCCTCATTCCATTGTAAACGTTTTCTTGTTTACATTTCGGAATTGAGTTTTGAACACTCGGAATAGAAGAAACAACAAAAATTATCTTAAGAACTTTCAGCTACTTGTATATATATATATTCACAATAAATAGCAAATTTTTACAGACTTTGTACATGTAAATATACAACAAACTACCATATGACTTTTTTTTAGATAATTTTAGTAATAAGTGATTAGTTCTGAGAATCTGCAACAAAGAAAAACAATAAAAATAATAACAAATATAAATATCTTAAGGGTTTTTAGACTAGTTCTATATATATATATAATTAACAGTAGATTTTTGTAAATTTTATATATGTAAATAAATATGAAATTACAAGAAAATTTCCATATTCTTTTAGTATCTAACATACAGGCTACATATATACCTGTACAAACAATGTAGTATATAAGGTATTTTGAGCTCAGACTTTCACACAACCCTCAGCTCTCCACACTATCTCATACCATTGATATTCTTGACCATATATATGTCTAAAAGATAAATAATCATCAATATCCGTATTTCATACTAAACCAGCAGTCATCAGTTGGTTCAGATTATCATCTACCGCACATATATACAAATCAGCACTCTGTTTTTATTAAGATAGCAAATCTTCAAATTTTAATGAACAAGCGTCAATCCACTCCACCCTCTAACTCTTCAGCCATCCGTCCTACTGAAAATCTAATGGTAGAACGTTCAAAGCCCACATTGATGTCAATATTCTCGTCACACACAGGTTGACTATAAGTCACTCTGACCCCTCATGTATATGACATAATTCATTTAAGTACATATGCGTGGGCTGTGCAGACATTCAAGCTACTATTTAATATCTAACATACAGGCTATATTATATCTGTACAAACAATATAATATATAGAGTCTTTTGAGCTCAGACTTTCACACGAGCCTCAACTCTCCACACTATCTCATATCACTGTTATAATTTACCACATATATGTCTGAAAGATAAATAATCACCAATAGACATATTTTGTACTAAACCAATACTCATCAGTTGGTCCAGATTATCACCTCTACACATATATACAACAAGTACTCAGTTTATATTAAGATAACCAATCTTTATACTTTAATCAATGATGTCAGCATCAATGTGAGCTCTGCATATTCCGTAATCAGATTTTCAATAGAATGGATGGCTGAAGAGTTGGAGTGTGGAGTGGATTGAAGTCTGTCCATTATAGCATAAAGATTGGCTATCTTAATATAAATCTGAGCACTTATTGTATATATGTGTAGAGATGATAATCTTGACCAACTGACGAGTACTGGTTTAGCACAAATTAAGTATATTGGTGATTATTTATTTTTTAGATATCAGTGGTATGAGATAGTATGAAGAGTTGAGGGTCGCAAAGTCTAAGCTCAAAATACCATATTCTTTTAGTAATTTTTTATGATGTAACCAAACAAACAATTCAAACTAATATTTCACTAAAAATCACTATATCTAGTAATAGTATTTACACGAAGGCAAAACTCTCCGTACAGTAGCGCCACTGAGTGCAAGCCAAAATAATCACTGGATATATGGAGAATTTTGCCTTTGTGTAAATAGGTTGTGTAAGCATAAAGAATGGTGATCATATGATGTTTAGTGGTTTAATAGTAATAGTATTTATATGACCTTTAGTTTAAAGGCTAGTCAGCAAAATATTATTATTAAAAGCAGTGATTTCACTGCAACGCCAGGTTTAAATGATTGATTAGTTCGTGATATCATAATTGAAATTATAGAGAAAATAAGTGCAAATTGCAAATTCTGTTATAATTTTAATTTATCCTATCTTAAATTACAACTTACAATTTTTACCTTTTAAACATATGATTTTTGAGGGAAACGTAACCTAAATAGGATTTCAACTGAACTAGTCTTTTCTAATAATTTAGTTTATCATCTTTTCCCAATTTATCTTTATCAATATACAAATGATTACCCATTATTTTTTATCGGGTGAAAATAATTAACATTTTTTAACCTCAGATGTAAATTTCAACATTTAATAAAGTTCCAATATATTTTTTATTATTAACATATAAATGAAAATCATGTTTCTAATTCAAGTATTTTAACTCCATTTAGCATAAAATGTTATATAATTTTAAAATCATAATCTGGCGTTTTTATATATCATGATAATAACATTTTGAAAACATATCAATCTCATTCGATATTTATGCCAAATTTAAATAAAGAAGGTTTACATAAAATAATAAAACAGTGAGGAGTTAATGTAATCCCAGGTATAGATACAATCATTTAAAAAAATGGTTTGAAAGTGGTTTTAGTACAGTAGATCATATTCAGGCATTGAGAGACGTTATAGAAAAGACAAATGAATATAATTTGCCATTATGCTTTGGATTTGTAGATTATAAAAAGGCATTTGATTCTATAAACATTTCTTCAGTGATTAAAGCATTGGATCATCAAGGTATAGATCCAGGATATTGTCATATTTTAAAAAATATTTATCACAATGCTACAGCAACAATTAGATTACATAAGGAAAGGCAACATTGAGATGGGTGTAAGACAAGGTGACTCCATATCTCCAAAACTTTTTACAGCAGTGCTGCAAGAAGTATTTTGTGGATTAAAATGTGAAGCTAAAGGAGTGAAAGTAAACTGATATTATTTAAGTCATTTAGATTTTGCAGATGATGTAGTTGTTTTGCAAATAATGCTTTAAGACTACAGGAAATGTTGCAGAAGTTATTAGATGAAAGTAAGAAAGTAGGACTAAAGATAAATGTTAAAAAGACTAAAGTAATGTTTAATGGATTTTCTCAAAATATGAAAATAACGATTGATTATGATGAATTAGAAGAAGTTAACAGTTACAAATATCTTGGTCACATTATTAATACAGATGGAAACATAATAGATGAAATTAATGATAGAATTAAACTTTTTCAGAGTGCTTTTGGTAGAAATAACTTGATACTAAAAGGAAATGTGCTCATTTGTTTGAAAAGGAAGGTTTTTAATAAATGGGTTTTACCACTTCTTACTTATGGATCTGAGACTTGGACATTTAATAGTAGAGCAATACAGAGACTTCATATCACTCAAAGAAGTATAGAGAGATGCATGTTGGGAGTAACAAGAAGAGTTCAAAAACACAATATATGGGTAAGAGAACAAACAGTGCTATTGACCTCATTGAAAAAATTAAAAGACTGAAGTGGAGTTGGGCTGGACATATTTCTAGAAGAGATGATAATAGGTGCACAATTGAAATCTTAAACTGGATTCCAAGAGATTGTAAAAGACCCAAAAAGAGACCACATGTGAGATGGATGGATGAAATAAGAAAGTGTGCAGGGGAGATGTGGAGAGGAGAAGCTAAAGATCGGAGAAGATGGATTAAACTTGGAGAGACCTTCATCCTGCAGTGAATTGATAATGGTTGATGATGATGATGATGATACCATCAGAATAATAGACATAAAAATTAACATTGACATTCTATCAAATGTTATAATATA